>OY723393.1:30609193-30721693 GCA_963210295.1 Ophion ellenae | reverse complement strand
ACACGTTAATTTCCAGGGTGCCCTGCAAGTCACGATAGTTCATCGAGCGGGTGACCCCGTGTAATGGCTCCCAAATAAGTTAATAATAAGGACATAAGTTTTTACACAAGTCGATACGTTAATGGGACGTAATGAGGAGTGCGTGGAAGAATGATATCATTATTTTATACGCAAATTATAGCTATTTGAAAAAACGACGTTCTTCTTAAAGTTTTGACATGAATGCATGCATTTATAAAATAACTTTTTATCTAAAAATAATGGTATCGGGATTTAAAAAAAAGCCTCGTAAATGGTACAAGGGCCAGCTTTAAGAATCTTTGATCGGATTTCAGAAATGCTATTGGTGGTTGACTTAATTGAGTCTGAACCTAAAAGGCGAATTTTCCGTGCAAATCCAATTGGGAAAAAAATTATCCAGGGCTACCAGTAATACTTCAGTTGAGAAGCTCAAAATTGGCAATGTTTTTTTTGTACTAAATGATTTTGGTTGTAAAGTTAATGGACGATTTTTTCTCATAACTACCTCGCTTGCGTCATCATATTCAAGTTTGCATCGTTGAAAAGCAACAAAAATTCTTCTTTTTTGATGTCCGTATTTTTATTACTCTCCAAACCCTTTTTTCCAATTTCAGGCGATGGAACCCTGATAAGGATCTTTAAAAAACGTTTCAGATATTTTCATAGCCCAAATGCGCTTAAAAAAGTGGGCAATACGAACAAAAAAAATGTCTTGGTTGCATCCCAACCATGCAAACTTTAATTCCCTCATAAGACTCACATTTTTGAAAATTTGCTACTGGTTCGCTCGCGGATGTATTTGTGAAAAGTTGTAGAAAAAAAAAGGTGTCCGATGATAGTGGAGTTTGCATCGTTGGGACGCAACGAAAATGAATTTTTCTCAATTGCCAAATTCTTTTCGGCAAACTTGGGCTCCGAAAATCGCTCAAACGTTTTTCGGGAACCTTAGGTTAGAGATAGCCTGAATTTAAATACAATTTTTTAGATAAAGACAAAAATGAAGCAAAACATTTTTTAAAATCATCTCCGCTGCATTCGATGTCTGCAAACTTCAACATCGTATCATTTTATCCATAACCAACAACGAAGGAACACCCCCTTTGCAGTACGGAGTAGAAAGAACAGGATAAAAATTTGACCTTCAACCGTTATATTTTATGACATTGAAGTTTGCATCTTCGGAATGCAGCGTTTTTTTTCTTTATTTTTAATCACTATCCAAAGCATTTCGTCTTCAAATAGCATTTGTGAATCTCCACTAGGAAAACGTAAAAATGTTCGAAGGATTCTCAGAGCCTAAACGACCAAAAAAAAATGTTAATATTTACAAAGGAATCAATTTTTGTTGCATCGCGACGATGCAAACTTCAACATCGTCCGAATTTTCATTTCACTTTCTTTTAAATGGACGAATGTAATTGAGGTCATTCCAAGTCTCCGTACGTACGTGCGTACCTATATACATGTGAATATACCGTACATAGCAGGATCAGAGCAATCGCGAGTTTTGTCAGACTCGGGGCAGAAGATCCGCGCCGAGCAAGTTGCAGGACTGCCGTATATAGGCAGGCATCCAATCGCGTGTGCCATAAATTAATGTTCAAGTTTTACGGAGTAGACTCTCGCTATTAATGCTACTGATAAATACCAGGGACCATTAACCTCAAACGCGGGCGCGACGTTGCCTATCGAGAAATAAATGTAGCGCTTAAAAAAAACACACACAGACACACACAACATTTGCGCCGGCAAAAAAAGAAGACACGAAAAAGGGGTCTTCGAACCGACTAGAATTGATTTGTTTTCCGGCTCTATCGGCTGAATACTCCCGATAGAACTCGCTGATTCGCCTATGCGAACGCGCGCAGCTTTCTCGCATTCACCCATCCCAAAATGGGCTTACAAAATGGGCTTTCAAAATGGGCTCCCAAAATGGGCTTACAAAATGGGGTCCCAAAATGGGCTTCCAAAATGGGCTGCCAAAATGGGCTCCCAAAATGGGCTTACAAAATGGGGTCCCAAAATGGTCTCCAAAAATGGGCTTTCAAAATGGGCTTCCAAAATGGGCTTCCTAAATGGGGTCCCAAAATGGTCTTCCAAAATGGACTTTCAAAATGGGCTTTCAAAATGGGCTCCCAAAATGGGCTCACAAAATGGGCTCCCAAAATGGGCTTACAAAATGGGGTCCCAAAATGGGCTTCCAAAATGGGCTGCCAAAATGGGCTTACAAAATGGGGTCCCAAAATGAGCTCCCAAAATGGTCTCCAAAAATGGGCTTCCAAAATTGGCTTTCAAAATGGGCTTCCTAAATGGGGCCCAAAATGGTCTTCCAAAATGGGCTGCCAAAATGGGCTTACAAAATGGGGTCCCAAAATGAGCTCCCAAAATGGTCTCCAAAAATGGGCTTCCAAAATTGGCTTTCAAAATGGGCTTCCTAAATGGGGCCCAAAATGGTCTTCCAAAATGGGCTTCCAAAATGGGCTCCCAAAATGATGGCTGGTCGAAGAAACATGTGAGATAACCGCGTCGTTTCAAGAAACCAATAAAAATTTAAAAAAACACAGGAACGTGCTCAAATTTTTTTTTCTTCCATATATGCACAAGCGGGAGATGGAAATAAAAAAAAAAAGGAAATCACAAAAGGCAACTGGATCGCGTTCCTGGGTCGTGACGAGGCGAGAGCGGCGAGGATAAACGCGTGGGAGGATCCGCCGAACTTCGAGAGAATAAAAAGGCGCGCGGAAAACGAGAGGGGGGCCTTGAGCCACGAAAAGAAATAGATTCATTGAGTCTGCGAGATCGAATAACGAAACGTGAGCCCCGCACCGGGATGATTTAACATTATTCGATGAGCGAATCAGAGAGAGAGAGAGAGGGGGGGGGGGATAAGAGAGGTATGCAGGACTAGCACCCTACTCGATGAATGTGACCAGGCCTCTTCTATTTTTAGCTCCATTTCTTTATTCAACCGCCAGAAAAATCCAACCACCCATGTCACCAACAGAATTTCTTCAACGATGTTCAAGTTCGCATCGTTCGTAACCAACGAAAATTCTTTTTCAACCTTTATTTCTTCATTTTCCTTATCATCCAAAATCTTATCCTGCAAATTTGGGCTGTTGGTTTCTGATAAGGATCCAAAAAAACGTTTGCATGATTTCCGTCGCTCAAATTTAGCAAAAAAAGGTCCAGCTATCAATCTCTCGTTGCGCTCCAACGATGCAAACTTCAATGTCATGTGTTTTCATCGGAATTTTCGATCCATTAAAGCTCAATGGGAAATGACACCGCTACGATTATAGCTGGCGGCACACATGTAAGCCAAACCAACACACATGTGACCCGAACGAACCCAAACACACTGCCAGATATGCGATCTATTCGTGTTCGATGAAGTAATTTTACAATATTGTTGCATAATGCACTTCGAATTCCACTCAAGGACGCCCAACGAAAGAGCACGTTTGGCCGTAACGCCCTGCGAGCTACTCTTGACACTTTTATTCGCCGTCATAATTTATTTTATCGTTAATGGTTACTGGATTGTGTGCCAAGACCGGTAAAAGTGCGAGTCGACCAGAAATGGATGGAACAACGGCTGACATACCGTAGTTGCTATTTTCGCAGCATTGTCCATACAATAATAATAATCAATCAATATTTAAAAATAAAAATTAATGCTAAAGAAAATATAAATAAGAATAAATAAATACTAAGAAATAATACGAGGTTGAAATTTGCATCGGTGGAATGTAACGAAAATTGTAACTTTTTATTTACTCAAATTTCTTTTGGCAGAACTTACTTTCAAAAATGCCTCGACAATTTTTTTATTTGCTTATTCAAAAATAAATCATCTAAATTTGCAGAAAACGATTTTTTGAATTGATGAAAAAGAGGAAATAAAAATACAAAGAAAAAGATTTCGGGAATGAATGCTAAACAAAAGATAAATAAAAATAAATATTAAGAAACAATACGATGTTGAAATTTGCATCGTTGGAATGCAACGAAAAATGGAACTTTTTATTTACTCAAATTTCTTTTGGCAGAACTTACCTTCAAAAATGCCTGAACAATTTTTTTTATTTGCTTATTCAGAAATGAATCATCTAAATTTGCAAAAAACGATTTTTTTAATTAACGAGAAAGAGGAAATAAAAATACAAAAAAGAGTTTTCGGTGCATTCCAGCGATGCAAACTTTGAGAGCATCAAATAATTAATGAATGCTAAACCAAATATAAATAAAAATAAATGAATATTCAGAAACAATCCGATGTTGAAGTTTGGGTCGTTGGAATGCAACGAAAATTGTAACTTTTTATTTACTCAAATTTCTTTTGGTAGATCTTACCTTCAAAAATGCCTCTACAATTTTTTTATTTGCTTATTTATTGATGAAAAATCTAAATTTCCAAAAAACGATTTTTTGAATTAATAAAAAAGAGGAAATAAAAATATAAACAAGAGTTTTCGTTGCATTCCAGCGACGCAAACTTCAAGAGCACAAGATAATAAATGAATATCATTATTATTGTTGTTGTTATAATTATAGCGATCATAAAAATAACGCTGATAATAATCATATAAATCGTCTCGTATTTTTCCTATATCATATTCTCCCCAGCTTGAATATTTTATAATCTTTCAACGAAATTGTAGACCGGAAACGATCAAACGTTCGTGAAATAAATATTTAAAAAAACATCGCTGTCACGCCGCAGGAACATTCGGAGCGATCGTCGAGCCAAAAAGCTTCAGTATAAATCCGCAACCCATCAATCGCGGCAGGAACGTTATTATCAGGTACGCCTGTCCGGTCGGATTTTTCCGGCTCCACCGGAAGTGCTACTACCTGAGCGCGGGCACGGCCAACTGGCAGGAGGCCTACTTTCACTGCAAGGACAGAAATTCGACCCTTGCGGCCCCGGAAAAAAAGGGCAAGGACCGTAAACTCAGGAAATACCTGATGGGCGAACAGTTCGGTGAGGAAAAGCCCCTTCTACTAGTTTTGCTAACGTAACATTTCGTTTTGTCGCCTCGGCGTGTGTTGACGTTTGCATCGTTGGAATGCAACGAAAATTCGTCTGGGTTTTTTTCATTTCTTTATTTTCATTATTATTCGAAATTTTTTTTCACACTTTTTGCTTATAAATTTAGAATAATGATTTTCAAAAATGCTTCAGTGACTTTGGTAGTGTGAATGTGCGCAAAAGAAATTTGAAAACACGAAAATATATATATATATTCGTTGCATTCCAATCATGCAAACGTCAATACGTTTGCATTGCTGGAATGCAACAAAAAATCTTTTTCGCCTCTGTCCACTTTTGTTATTATGCATCGTATTTCGCACATTTAAATTGTCAATTTCCAATAAAGATTGAACATATAAAAGAAAATTTGGACGAGTGAAAGAAATGCACTTTCGCTGCGATTCAAGGATGCATACTTTAACGCCATCAGCTTGTCGCGTCAGAGACACGATGGAGGCATATGGTATTGAAGTATGCATCGTTGGACTGCAACGAAAATATATTTTCTTCGCATTGGGGATTTTTTTCGGCACATACAGACTATGAGAATTACTGAAATATTTTCGACTATCCTTTTTCAAAATCTACAACCAAAACCTGCAGAAAGAGATTTTGGATAATGATAAAAATAAAGAAATGAAGAAAGTCAAGAAGAATTTTCATTGCATTCCAACGATGCCAACTTCAGCATCATTGGAGGCATGTCTATGAAAATAAATATACAGGGTGTCCCAGAACTGAATGCGTTCCCTGAAATGGGGGGTTGGGGGTGAAATTCTGAGTCGATTGATATAAGCATGTGTGGGTCTCAGATCAACCCCTGAATTATTATTAATACTTGAAGGCGGGCGCACCTGATTGGCCCGCCTTTAAAAATCAATAATAATTCAGGGGTTGATCTGAGACCCACACATGCTTATATCAATCGACTCAGAATTTCACCCCCAACCCTCCATTTCATGGAAGGCATTCAGTTCTGGGACACCCTGTATATCAAGTTTTTTTTGCTTTCTAATTGCACACAGCCAAATTGGAGAGATGGATCGGCGGAATTTACGACTGGCAAGCAATGGCTTGGAGATGGGGAGTGTCAGGTGAGAAAATTGTATTCGACAATTTTGAGAAACACGAGGAAGGCGATCCGAAGCGTTACGCCTGGCATTGCATCGTGATGGATCCGAGGATCGAGTACAAATGGAGACCGACTAGCTGTGTCGAGAGGAAACATTACATATGTGAAGTACACGCCGGCAGAATGCGTAAGTGTAATCAGCTCGATCATTCGTGCAGAGTAGCTTAGAAAATCCAAAAAAATCCAAATTCAATATTTTGTGGTTGACAAAACGTCAAACAAACAAAAATTCGAATGGTCCAGACCACATACATATTTAAATTGAGGTCAATAAATATCAATAGGCATCGATCCTTCCAAGTATTTTCAACGGCATTGCGTGCTCCCCAGACGTCTTAAAAAAAAAAAATAATATCGAACCTCGTTGCAGAGCGGCGACGCAGAAACGATCCGAATCTCGCGCCCCAGAATCAGCGGCTGAAGACGCGAAAGGGCAAGAAGTACAATAAGGGCGAGAGGAAAAATCGGGGACAGAATCGCGTGCAAAGCGACTGGAAGCGCGATGGAGATATGCTGAACAGAAGTGAACAATGGGCGAACGGTGTCAAATTGGGATCGCGACCGCCTGCCAGGTACGTAAAAAACAAAATGCTCGCGTCCATAGGCGGGACGGAAGCGAGGAAAAAAATTCCGAGCAAATGAGATAGAGGCTTCCCTATGCCACAAAGTGTTTTGTTCAATTGTAAGTTTTATAGAAACGGTGTAGATGATCGATTCAAAATTTGGAGAATGCATTCGGTATATGGCAAAGAATTTACTGTACAAATTTTAATCAAACGGTAATATTTCATCAATTGTCCCAAAACCCCTTAAGGATGTATTTCCTGTACATTCCCTACAAAAAGTGAGTTTCGGCGAAAATTTGGAGTACTTTGCGATGAGATAAATTTTTTTTTTTTAATCAACTACATCGAAGATGCTAAGAACATTAATTTACGGTAATAATAATGCAAAAAATTTATAAGTAAATTGTTGAAAAAAAAATTGTTTAGGAAATAACCGGTGAACGACTTTTTTATATTAAAAATGAATTCGTAGATTTTTCTGTATAGGTATGATTTTTTTCGAATTTTCTTTCTATATTAATTTCAATTTTTTTAATTCTAAAAAGTGGAAGAAAAGTCATAAATTTTCAACATGTTTTCGGCGAAATGTTCCATATTAAATGCAAGAAGTGTCCGGGGTACTGAACGAACAGTGTCATAGGTACTGCCTCTGAAAAATTCCAAAAACGGGATTTTCGAAATGGAGAGAAAATTCTTTAAAAAATCATATGTATTCAGAAAAATATAATAATTAATTTCATGTCACAAAAAATCAAGTTCACGGGAGTTTTTGTGAACAATTGTTTGCATCGAAATGGAGAGAAAATTCTTTAAAAAATCATATGTATTGAGAAAAATATAATAATTAATTTAACGTCACAAAAAATCAAGTTCACCGGAGTTTTTTTGAACAATTTTTTGTTTGAACAATTTATTTATAAATTTTCGGCATTCTTATTATTCAAAAGCAATGTTCTTAGCATCTTGAATACGGTTGACTTTTTTCAGATTTTAATGTTATCGCAAAGTACTCAAAATTCTCACGGAAACCCACTTTTGGTAGGGAATGCACTGGCAATGCATCCTTAAGGGTTTACACCACTGTAAATGTTTAAAATTAAGTGATTTCTGGCGATTTTTTTTTGTGGCAAGACAAGTAAGAAGATAATTTATGAAAGTAATTTATATAATATTATAATTATTATAATATTATTATAATAATATTATTATTCTCTTACTACCCTTGAATTGATAGTCCTCTTACTGATCCTTATTATCCTTGAACATTCAAGGACGTTATTAGTCATATCTTCGAGTGAACAAAAAAATGGATATCAAAAAATGATTTGTGACACTCTGCGGCACGTACTACAACTGACAACAATTTGAATTTGGAAAAAAATCAGATAACTGTATTAATCTACACGAGCATAGCTAGGGGATATACGTAGAGGATTTTGAAAATATGAATTTTCATGTAATTGGCAAGCGTTTTAAGTGAAAACTCAATTTTCGACAGAAAAAAAGGACAATAATTTCTTAGTAAATAATGTTATAATCAACTCATGGAAAATCCCGAGTGTATTTATCTTCGGAATTTCATTGTAAAGACGTACTCAACATTTGGAGTGAAAATAATGAAAATTGTTGAAGTTATGCTGCTTGCCGTTTTGAAAAATGATGTTCCGAGAAAAACGGTTGACGTCTCACGGGCCTGCGGACCATTGTTTCACCGGTACCAAACTTTTTCCCCCTTATTCTAAATGGTTCAAAGCATCTCTTAGACCAATTTACAAAAATCCGATTTTTTTTTAACTTCTGCAGAGGTGTTACCCCATAATTGCATAATTTTTTTGGCCTTTTTAGACTGTTAAATTCCCTCAAACGTTTTTACGTATTCTTATCAGAGATTCACGACCTTGCAAAGAAAGGGCATTGGATAATGATAGCAATGGACCGAAAAAACATCGTTGCGTTACAACGATGCAAACTTTAACGTCATTTGGAGAGGGCGAATATTCTGTTTGATTAAAGAGTAACAAAATCGTAGATTCTTTGATATTTTTTATATCATTTGATATTGTAGAATTATTATTTCTGACATTCCCTCTCGCTTAGGGGTTGTTGAGATCCCATCCCTCTCACTTTTCAGCCCCCTACTTCCGGTTCTACGGAACGTCGTTCGCGTAATTAAATATACATATATATATATATATATATATATATATATATATATATATATATATATATATATATATATGTATATATATATATATATATGTATATATATATATATATATATATATATATATATATATGTAAATATAAATATTTAATCGACACGGAAATTAACTCGACAGTATGAGGCTGGTGAACGGAACGAGAAGGGCCAATCGCAAACGACACCGAACATCAACGAGGCTGCATCCCGTCAGGGTGACACCCAAAATAACGCAACTGATGCCGGAGGGCCACGAAAACGGTTCGTTCCTGGGCGACGGTCCAGCCAGGCCGCGCAATCAAGCACTATCCGATGAAAGCGCCGCCATCAATCACTTCCAGGCGAAAATCAACGATCTATCGCTCGAAGAAATTTTACTGAAGACGTGAACGAGCCTCGTCGATAGCCAAAGCCGACACGACAAATCGACTTTCCAACTGCTCTGCGTCTGTTTTCCGACTGAATATAATTTATTGGAAGCTCCGGGGCGTTCGTCGTCCAACGAATGCCCCAGAAGGGACGGAAGAGCTTAAGATTTGCGAACGTTTTTCCTACGGGAAGTCGAGCGTTTGAGTTTTTTTTTTCGTACGTACGACTAGTGACTTATATCTTCGTGCCATGTCATTTATTTTCATATGACCGTGAAATTTGCGTCGTTGGAACGCAACGAAAATTCGTTTTTTTTTTGTGGGTGCCAAAATATTTTTTTTTGGCGGATTGAGGCTGGAAAAATTGCTTGAATTTTTTTCAGAATCCTCATTTAAAATTTACAGCACAGATTGGGTGGAAAATAGTTTCGATGGTGATGAAAATAAAAGAATTAAGGAGGAAAAAAGAATTTTCGTTGCATTCCAACGATGCAGAATTTAATACGTTACTTTCATTTTATATTGTCGATTGGGAGGCAAATGCGTGACACTCGTTTGTTGCAACATTAGCGAGATTTTGGAAAAGTGTGTTTTTTTTCGAAAATTATATTTCGAATTTATATATATATATATATATATATATATATATATATATATATATATATATATATATATATATATATATATATATATATATATATATATATATGTATATGTATATGTATATGTATATGTATATGTGTATATATATATATATATATATATATATATATATATATATATATATATATATATATATATATATATATATATATACACTAAGATATGTTGAGAAGAAAATCATCTCTTACCCCTTCAAACAATTAGGTATAAGAAAATGAAAATGTATTCTATTTTTTATATATGTTTGCTCTTAATGAAAATTGAAAAAAATTATCATAGTCGTAATGGTAACTTTAAAAAATCTTCAATCACTCATAAATACTAATTACTTTTAGTGATCATTCATCATTAATCATAATATCATTCATAAATACTAATTACTTTTCGAATTATTTGAGTTTATACGCAAAGAATTTTCATGATCTTGAAGTTTGCATCGTTGGAATGCACCGGAAATGATTTTTTTTTCGATTGCCAAAAAATTGTTCGGCGGCTCGAGGCTATAAAATGTTTTTTTTTTCCTGAAAAATCTACAACGTAAATTGGCGAGAAAATATTTTCGATGGTAATGAAAAGAAATGAGTAAGGGAAGAAAAAAGGATTTTCGTTGCACTTCAATGATGCAGCATTCAACATAGTGAATTTTCCTCATGATGTTGAAGTTCGCATCGTTGAAATGCGACGAAAACGATTTTTTTTTGTTTTCCAAATTTCCTTTGGCAAATTCCAGCGACGGAAGTCGCGCAGATAATTTTTAGGATTCTTACTTAGTGATCGATAATCTAAATCTGACAAACGTGAGTGGAGAATGATGAAAGTGATACATTTAGAAAAAAATTCGTTGCATTCTGACGATGCAAACTTCAAACCCATTTTTCCCCGTTAATCAAATGGGAAAAAATTATTCAGCGCTGCCACTGGGCGATGAGTTGGAGAGCTGAAATTTGGCATGACTTTTTCTCGTACCTAATAATTTACGAAGAGGTAAGAGATTCCTCAATTTCGACTTTATAACGAAAATCGTCGTCTATTGGAAAGTTTTATTCGCCTGGACTATTGAGCTAGAAATCGTTGGTTCGCTGACGACAATCGGCGAACCTCGAAAAGTAGACATTTCTGGATCGTTGCAGCAAACGGGGACAAAAAATTCGACCTGCCCGAGACGCTTGTATTAATTTAATTGCGATTTCGGCGTTGCGAAACCTTAGCGAGTAATGCCAGCGATCGATCTAGTCGAATCGCCCACGTTGATTCCTCTCTCGTAATTTAAGCCTGAGGAAGATTCTCCGCGTGCCGGACATTTTTTTCCCCCTCGTAAACGCAACGTTCATTGATGACGATCAAGGAGGCTTCGGGGCCTCGATACCGTGTGATTGCGATCTTCGAGATGATGATAATAACGAATCGTTTTTTCGCGTTCGAATCGAGGACGTCAAAAGTGCCCGGGACGCAGACGATCGACCCTGTTTAGATCTATGCCGTGGTAACTTTTGAAATTTAACACTCGCATTCGCGATTACCGTTAAGCATCGATGTATTCGTTTTTACATGATCTTGTGACTTTCTCGCCTGTAAATATAACCCTCGCATTTGTAGAGCGAAAAGCGCCCGCAACTTTTTCAATTTCTTCCCCCCCCCCCCCCCTATTCGTTGTTTTTTGACGATTCTTTTTTTTAATCGACGAAATTTTTGTTTTTAATTTCCCAAATTCCCGTCGACAGATCTAATGTATCAAAATCACGCGAACATTTTTTAGGCTCCTTTTTTCGCGATCTACAAAATATGATCTTTGATGACAATAAAAGTAAGAAATTGATGAGAATTTCCGTTGCTTCCCAATGATGCAAACTTCAACTTCAAACTTTTCGATGGTATTGAAGGTTGCATCGGTGGGATGGAAAAAAAGTTCAATTTTGTATTCTTACTTATTGATTTTTGTTATTGTTTAAAACTTCTTTTGCAGATTAATATCGTCGATTGCTAAGTAAGTATCTTAAGGGGTTACCACCACCTGCGATTTTGAAAAAATCGATTTTTTTTATTGCATTTTTTTGAAGTATAAGTATCTGAGAATATGTCCTGAAAATTTCAAGTCGATCCGAACAAAATTGACTGAGATGTGAGCGTTGAAAGAGAAGAATCCGCGTTGAAAGAGCGTTGAAAGAGAAACTTTGAACGCGTTTTTCTCAAAATGGCATTTCTGAAGTCGGTGACCAAGATTACTCGAACACTAATGAACCGATCTTCTTGAAATTTTGCAGGCTTATTTAATACATAAAAATGTAGTCTTTAATCGTTCGATTTTTTTTTTCGAAAGAAAATGGCCGTTTTATAGCCAAAAAACGGCCGTTTTTTTCGTTAAAATCGAACCATTAACTTTGACTGTCCGCCATTTTGTGAAAAATGAATATTTTTTAAAATCCTTCGATTAAAGACTAGTTTATACTTATATTTGACTAAATCCATTCGCATTTTTTTTTTCAGATGATCCACTTCGCCGCAATGTTGGTCACCGCAAACCGTGTATATAAAAACATTATTTCATTGACGGCCATTTGCCACTAAGCAATGTAATATTTTTCAATAAAAAAATTACTGAAAGTTCTTCAAGATGTGTTCTTTAAGATGGTATATTGATCGATTAAAAAAGTTTTGTAGTTTCCTTTAAAAAAATTCATGAAAAAGGCCTTTTTTGCGCTACAAGTGGGGGTAACGCCTTAAAAAATGCTTCAGCTATATTCGTCGTTAAAATATTCCCAAAAAATTGAAGCGATTGGAGAAACTTAATTTTCATCGCGTTCCAACGATGCAAACTTTAGTCTCATACTTTTTTCAACCCTCGACGACAACAATCTCGATTTGGACCGACAAGGAGAAAACATTTTCTTTGTCGTCGTTTAATAGCTGCTCGAGTGTTCCAGCCGAGTTCAAAGTATCAAGGGGATGAGTTTCCAAGTCGTCGGACGAACGGTTTACGAAAATTTGATTTATTTCGAATGTAAGTTTCAAAGAAAGCATTTGTTTGTGAACAAATAGGTTCGGGAACAAATGCAATGGCTTTGGAACTGGAAAAGAGGAATTTGAAATGAGAGAGAAAGTTGGTAAGAATTTATCAATACTTTAAAAAAAACAAAAATTTATTTTCTAATGAAGAAAAAATTGTCGAGTAACAATTGCTCCACAAACTTTTTTTGCTTGTGAAGAGAAGTTTGTAGCGTAATTGTTCGTTAGGACAATCAGGAAATATTTTTGGCATTATTATAGTTGAAAATCAATCTTCAGTACACCCTGCATTCGTCATATTTCGATGACGTATGAGGTTGGAGTTTGCATCGTTGAAATGCAACGACAATGATTTTCTTTTAACTTTCTAAATTTCCTTGGGCAGATTTGAGCTACGAAAATCACGGAAACATTTTTTACGATGCTTATTTAGCGATCTATAGCAAATTTTCAAAATATGGTTTTAGCTAATAATGAAAATAAGCAATTCAAATGAACTTTCGTTGCATTCCAACGAAGCAAACTTCAACCCCATGATGACGTTGACGTTTGCATCGTTGGAATGCAAAGATTTTTTTCGTTGATTTTTCACTTCTTTTTTTTTCGTCATTATTCACAGGCTCTTCTTTGGAAATTGAGGTCGTGAGTCTCTAATAAGAATACGTAAAAACGTTCCAGGAATTTTTCCAAACATCGATCTAATCCAATGTGAAAAATGGAATGAAATAATGTAGTTTGCATCTTTGGGATGCCCGCAAAATGATTTTTTCACCATTCCACAATCAAGCTACGGAATAATATTGAAGTTTGCATCGTCGGGACGCAAAGAAAGTTCAGCCCGATCTTTTTTTTTTGCAAATTTGGACTACGAAAATAGCTCAAACGTTAGGATCCTCAACGGAAATCCGCAGCCCAAATTTGCATCGTTGGAACGCAACGAAAATATTTTTGCCATTATTGCCCAATCTCATTATTCATTGCGCAAAATCACTATAACATTTTTTAACCTCCTTACTAGGGATCCATGAACTGAACCTGCAAAAAAAAGAGTTTGCGAAGCAATGAAAATAAAGAAATGAAAAAATAAAGAATTTTCGTCGCATGCCAACAATGCAAACGTCCACACCATAAATTTGCCAGCAACGATTTTGGATGATCAGGAAAATGAAGATTTAAAAAATAAGAAAGAATTTTCACTGCATTTCAATGATGCAAATTTGAATATCGTGCTACGGAAATCACTCAGTCGTTCTTGGATGCTCGTTGGCGATTGACAAGCTGAATTGCCAAAAAATGCTTCGGAGAATATTAACAAAGAAATGGAGGGTGCAAAATGTGACCTGCGATCCCGAGGAAAGCTTCGAGAGCACAAAAACATCCTGCGTAAAGAACTTCCGTTGAGCGAAGAGCACCTGAGTTTAAGAATGAAAAAGAATGTACTCACTTTTATGTACGTGCATAGAGCGTCTCCCTTGGGCTCGCCGTTCGCGTCCCTGTACAATTTGATTTTGTTCTTGTTCCTCTCGTCGCGAGCCACCAGGCCGCACTTGCTCACCAGCTCCACGAGCTCGTCCATGGTGATGTCCAGCGGCAAGCTGGATATGTAGATCGCGGTGTTGTGAGCCTCGTCGACCTCGAACCAGGTTGGCGGCTCGGCTGCTTTCCTCTTCGCATCCGCCTTCTTCTGCTCCTTGTCCACTATCTCGGGAACTTTAGCCGGCTCCGGAGCTTTCTTTCCTTCGGTCGCTTGGTTCGGGTCGACGAAGCCGTAGCTCATCTGATATCTCGCCATGAAGTCGTCGTCGACCTGCGATACGAAACGAATACTCGTCAGTTCTCGCCAATATCATACTGACGTTATTACGTTGAAGTTTGCATCGTTGGGATGCAACGAAAGATAATTTTTTCCCTATCACCCACATTTTTTCGCGGATTTACGGTACGAACATCACCAAAATAGTTTTTGTTATCCTCAAAAGAGGTTCACGATCTTAATCCACAATAAACTATGGATTGTAATAAAAAGAAGGAATTTAAAAAATTGTAAAGAGCTTCCGTTGCATTCCAACTATGCAAACGTCACCACCATCTGACGTTACGATGTTGAAGTTTGCATCGTTGCAACGAAAATGCATATTTCTAAATTGCTTAATTTTTTTTAGCACATGTTGGCTACAAAAATCCTTCAACCAGTTCTTAAGATTATTAATTAATGACCTACAATATAAATGTGTAAAAAAAAATCGTTTATGATAATAAAAATATGGAAAATAACCTGTAAAAACGAACTTTCGTTGCGTTCCAACGATGCAAACTTCAACATCATCTGACGTTTGCATAGTTGGAATGAAAGAAATTTGTTTTTCTCTCGCATCTCCCAATTTTTTGCCACATTTAGGCTAGAAATGTCACTGGAATATTTTTGGAGATCCTTATTAGGGATTCGTAACCTAGAACTGCAAAAGAATAGTTTCGATAGTAATAAAAATGAAGAAATAAAGAAGTAAACGATTTTGGTTGCATTCCAACGTTCAAACTTTCAACACTACAGAATTTGTATCATTTATCCGGCAATGTTTTGTACTTTCTAGATAAAGTTCTATTCTTTGAATAATTTTTTGTCGTACTGTAGGCTGGGTGTACTGAAAAATATTTATTTTCTTATTTTTCGTGGCCTTGTAAATGATCTTCTCAGTTTTCTGATTGTACTTCCAATTTCGAAATGATCATTTGTACAGGATTGAAGTTTGCATCGTTGGAATGCGACAAAAATTCTTTTCCTTTCTTGTTTTCATTATCATCCAAAATTATATTTTGCTAATGTAGGTTGTAGATTGCTGAATGAGAATCTCCAGAAACGTTTACATGATGTTTGCATTTCAAATCCGCTTAAGAAAATTTGGGAAATAAAAGAAAATGCGTTTTCGTTGCATTCCATTCGATGGAAACTTCAACGTCATTAATTTGTCGTATTTTAATTTCCTGAAGGGAATTATATAATATTTTAGATGTTTGTTTACACAAAAAAGCGTTTTTTTTAGTTGGTTTGGGTTTGTTTTGAGTTTCTTTGGGGTTGTTTGTATTTTTTCAAGTGTTTTTGAGTTTGTTTGGGTTTATGGTTGAAAAAGCCAAAGTATTTGGATATGCCTGATTATTTTATATGATATAGAACTTAAAGTTAAGTTTCTTCGATTACTTAAATTTTCCCAAGTGTCCCAAACGGTTTATGATGTTGAAGTTTGCATTGTTGGAGTGCAACGAAAAATAACTTTTCTTGAATTGCTCATATTTTCAATTAATAAAGAAAAAAAATTTGGTTTAGGATAAAAAAGAAGTAAAAAAATAAGAAAATATCTTCCACGGCATCCCAAACATGCAAACTTCAATGCCATGAAGGTTTTTTATAATCGCATTAGCGATTTACAACGTCGACCTAGAAGAAAAATTGAATTTTAATACAAAAAAAGAAATGGAAATTTAAAAAAAGAGATTTAGTGTATTTTAAATTTCAAATTTTTAACCTTTGGAAACCAGGCACTTTTCTCCTTGTCCCAGATGTAGGCGGTGCCGTCGCTGGGATCGGTATACGTGTGCGTATCGTTCTCGAAGCCGTAAATGGGTTCGGCAGCGGTAGCTGCGTCATCCTTGGACTCGGAACCTCCAACAACCTCCTCGTCAGTCTTCACGACCCAATCGTTCTTCGCTCTGTCGAATCTGTAGGTAATATTTGAAGTTTTGTCCGTGTATATGTACGTCTCTCCGTCGAATTCGTAATTTGCCATGGGATTTTCGGAGCTGGTCGGAGGCTTTTCGGTCTCGTCGTCGTCATCATCCTCCTCCTCCTCTTCCTCCTCCTCGTTTTCTTCATTGTTAACAGGTTTTTCGTTGGCATTGTTTCTATTCATTTTTTTCTCCACGATTCTCGAACCAACTTCGAAAGTAAACACTTTTGCGCTTTGAGGTTATGCCTCGAGAACGACTAAACTTATTCGGAAAAGTTTTTCGATGGCAATAGTCGACGATGAGCGTTGTTGACGGCGGCAATCTCTTGGATCGAATTATTATCGATTCGCGAATAAAAGTACTTTGTTGACGCTATAGTCGTGAAAGGAAACACACGAGTATGTCACCGCGTTGACAGAAAACTTTCAGCGTACGTACACGCGAGGTGTACTACAGCAGTGGCGAGGCGCCTCCGGCGGCCAAGTCGCGAACTAACTTGCCCGCAATTTCCGCGATTCGCACGAATGTATTCTCAATTTGAACTACAAATAGAGTAATTTTTTATGGATATCGGCTTGAAACAATCGCGTAAGTATTTCCGCGTCGCATTTACTAATTTATATTGATATAGATCGATAATTTTCAGCACGCGTGTAATAGTCAATCGATTTAATAATACTTCGATTCTAAAACCGGAAAACTAGTTATCACATGATCGATCATGGGAAACAGCGGCAAAATTAAAAATTCAAAACTTATTTGATCAAAAACGTTTGGTGTAGTTTCAGTAGAATGTTTCGAATTTTACGTATTTAATTCACAGTTTAAAAAAATGGTTGGTAAATCAATGGTTGAAATAATCGATGTTTAAAAAATGATGGTAAATCAATGGTTGAAATAATCGATACACGTCTATACAACGATATATTTCCCTGAGTAATTTAAAAATTGCATCCTCCGCTACGTCATTTCATACGAATACAAAATTCTAATAAAATCCCATGTTTTGCTTACATTATTTATAACGAGGGAAATTCTCGCTCTCCCCTCCCCCCCCCCCATTTCGTTTCCCACGAAGGAAACCATGAAGTACCGTTCAGAATTGATTTCTAGTTGCCTGGCAACGTGTAAGGTCCGAGTTGCCACCACGCTATGCCGTGTGTTCCGAGCCGGCAGTTAGTCAGTTCGTTTCGCGACGCAAGGTGTAAACATGGGTCTCCCCGATATAGACAACATTCCTGGTAAACACACGATAAAAAAACCAAATAAAAAAAGTATTGCGAATGCCACAACAAGCACCTTTCAAGTTTTCACATTTTCGTGAAATGAATATTTTCAACGAAACATAGCACGTTAAATCGTATAATATTTATGCTTTTTCTCTCTTTTTGTATACGAGAGAAAATGCAGTTTTCCACTGGTGCACTGGACGTAATGTTTCGCACGAATGTCGCAGCACGCAGAGCACTAAATTATTAGACGCCGGTGTTTTTCTCATCAGCATTGAATGTAGACTAAGTTCGAATGGGTGAAAACAATTGTTCTCTTATATATATATATATATATATATATATATATATATATATATATATATATATATATATATATATATATATATATATATATATATATATATATATATATATATATATGTGTGCATGTGTGTGTGTGCTTATGATAAATTTACAGTCAATCGCAACGACGGCAAATCAATTTTCTTCCGATTCAGCGAGCGTCCATTTATTTCCGAACAATAATATCAATAAGCGAGACCCTCGAATGCGTGTTAGTCGAGTCATCCCCGACGTGCGGACATTTTTTTTACCCTCGTGACCCCAATAGCCACAGACTGACCGATGGACTGACCAATTTTTTTTTTCGTTTTATTACTTGGAAAGTGAAGCGCCGTCACGTATCGATCGCCGATCCGCTGACAGGTCGACGACCCCTCCAGTCTGATGAACTTGTTCATTTCTTCTTTTGTCTCTCCATAAAACCACGCAAGACCCAAAGTGTTCCCGTGGGTATAAAAATTGCAAATGTCCAGACGGCGATTGAAAATGATTGCCGATTTTTGTTCTCGCTGACCAAGATCGCTATTAAATAGGAAACGCTAGAGAGGGTTATTTTTATCAAGGAAAATTCGTTTCTCATGATTTTTTTTCTGGCGAACCGTTCGAGAGCATCCGGGAACGCACAAGCACGAAAATATTAGCATCCCCGAGCAAGTGCTCGGTGCGTTTTCCCGTGTTTGACTCGAAGGATGAATGTGCGATGAATTATGCAAAGGGACGTTTGAACTTTTGATAAGCCGGCGTGACCGCGAAGGCGTAAATTCTAGCCTGAGACTTGCACCCGCCAAGAATTTCATCGCACTGACCTTTGTGTGTGTATATGCGTTTGTAGTTGGTGCATACATAAATGCACACGTTTACAGATATAGGTATACAAGAGAGCGGACTCGGCATACCGGCTTGATTCATGATCGTCGAACGACACTGAACGGTCGAAATTTGCATTGCTCTCGTCCGGCGTGTACACCGCGATACAGAAATAGCAAAGTGCACGGAGCGAAAGAAAAAAAATGGAGCAACATCAATTAATCACTTGGCGGTCACGAGAAATTTGAAAACCTCGCGCGCTATTTACCGCGACAATTCAATTCGTTATTCAACAAATGCATTCCGTTGATTATACCCCTATTTGCCTTATCGATGATGTAAAAATGTCCACTTTCCACGCTGTTGGGAGAATAATTTAGAGGGAATTCCAGTTCGGCCGGTATAATATCGCGAGGAAAAATTCGCGTGCCCGCGAACAACAACCTGAGGAACATAGAGAGCGTCTGGATATCGCCCAGTCTAGACTAATGTAAGAAGCACGATATACAGCTATCGCGATACCTCCGTCTAGTACACACTTGGCTCCGTGGGATAATCGTTCACGCTGTACTCATTAAAGGGTTATGACTTTTAAGGTAAAGGGTTATGTATATTTGAAATGTATCCAAAAAAAAAATTCAACATGAAACAATAAATGACTGCAGATTTATCAGCCTATTCCATGTGCGTCTTGCCACTGCAGTCCCCAATCGGCGGGAAAGATGCAGCTCGTAATTCTCGACTGAAACAAAAAAACCAATGAAATCTTCAATTGTCATATATTTTTATTCTGGGTGAATTAAGGTAGTACCTCCACAGAAGAGTTGAATTAAGAAATTGTTGAAATTTGACATATACGTTATTTAATACATTATCCAAACATCTGTGCAATTTGAATGAGTTTGACCACGCCAAACCTGAGATATTTACACTTAAAGTTGGCTTGGTTTACACGTAACAAATGCGTTGTGATGGGCAAACAGAGCATCATAAATTCTACCGTCAAAACTAAAATTAAGAAATTGATAAAAAACGAGGATAAGCTACAGTAAGATATCACGAATAATGTGAAAAAAATGAGAATGATTCACCATCTAGTTTCCGAGATATAACCATGAGAAGCCTTCACAATTTTGGTGCAAAGCCTGGCAAAGCCTGGAAAAAAAACAATTGGGGCAAAGCCTGGACAGTCCCGGCAAAAAGTTTACTGGCAATGGTCGATCAAAAACACAATACAAAATATATTTTACGGCAATAAATGATATCCATCGTATTATCTACTAGTACCGAGTCAATATTGCGTAGTTTTTAATTTTATTCATTACTAGTTAAACCAAATATCAATCTTTTAAACATGAACATGGTATGTGAACTTTTGGTTGAGATTTTCGCAGAGGAACTACCTTAAGAAAAAGTTGAAAAAATCGTGATATCATAACTTTTCCCAGGTTTGGAAAAAAAAGTGTTTAAAAAGAACACTTTAACGCGCTATAAAAATTATTTAAAAAGACTTTTTCAACGACTTAGTTAATTCACTTAGAAGAGATTTTCATACTGAAGAAAATAAACTTTGGTTTGATTCGATAGGTCGTTTAGTTTTTTTGCTATCACGCCCGCCAATTTGAAAAAATCGTGAAAACGAAAACCGGAGAAAACGCGCTTTAAAGTTTTCAATAGGAGGAAATATCAATATCAAATATCAATTGCTTCTCTGCTTTTGGCCTTGTATTTTCGAAAATATTTACAATTGGCCTCTGTAACTTTGTAAATATATTCTTGGATAGTTTACGTATCGATTTAAGCAATGAAAAAAAGCAATTTTTCGGATCTTCTAATTCAGGCTCCGGCTTTAACCAGATTATCTTATATAAAAAAAAGCAAAAATATTTCGTTAGTATATTAGTTTATCCTATAACTGGCTTTCCGCCCGCGGCTTCGCTCGCGTAAACTTGTGTTGAATGCTCCTTAATGAAATGTGCTCCTGAAATTTTTCATTAAGGAACACGTCAAATTGTGTCGAGGAGTAGTAATACGAAGTTTCAAGTAAATTCGACCAAATTTTGTTCATTTTCCGTACAAACTTTGCCACCCCCGTTCGTCTAGGGGTTGAATTTCGAAAAACGCCAAAATACGTGTCTTATTATTGGTGTTGAAGAGCCTCAATACTGAGTTTCAAGTAAATCTTCCGACCACATTTTTTTTATTTTACATACAAACTTTGTCACCCTCTTTCTCCCCTTAGGGGTTCAATTTCTAAAAACGCTGAAATGGGTGTTTCATTAATTGTGTCAAGAAACACGAATAGCAAATTTCAACTAAATCTGACCAGATTTTTTAAAATTTTCATGCGAACTTTGCCACCCGTTTTTTCCCCTTAACGGTTGAATGTCGAAAAATCCCCTGTCAGTGGGTGCTTACGTTTCAAAAGCAACCTACTGTCCAAATTTCATGAAATTAGCTTCGGCGGTTTACATGAAGCCTAAAAATCTGTCAATTCGGATTTGATCATTTTGAAATTTACGGGGAACATTTATGACATGATATAATGTCAAAACATATAGGTTTTAAAAAAAGTGATTTTTTGACTTATAAAAATTAGGCATAACCCCTTAATGTAGCAACTTTTTTCAATCGTCTTGCCTTTGCCCCCGCCCCCTCTCTTTCTATCTCTCTCTTCCTCTTTCTGGGCTTTTTACAAAGGTACTTACCCCTTTTTCGTGCGAGCTTCAAGTTGAGATTATTCAAGACGATAAAAAAGAAGAAAGTACACAACCGTTTCGTTCTAGTTGAAAAATAAAAATCGTAAGTGGGTGTTCGTATACAACCCTCCCTCTCTTCCTCTCGCTTTCTGCCCACGTGGAGTCGTAGGCATCAAAACGTCACGTTGGAATAGAAACTGATCCCTGTACGCGATATTACCGATATACGAGCCGGTTCGCGAGAGCTCGTGAATATTTTTTTTCGTCCGAGACCGTAAAAAATCATTGTGGGTGGACGTCATCGTCTAGAAGGTCGCGGCTATTCACGCGCATTTTTACGTACCTGAGGTCTATACGTTTATGTATACAAGGACCAAGTTCAGTATATGGGGTATTCTAACTCAACCCAGGCAACTATTTCCCTCGCCATCGTTAATTATAGATTTTCATAGTGAATAATCTAAAGAACCTAATTTTTTTCACATTTTTGCCCTTCTCCCCTTCTGCGACTGCAAAAAATCAAAAAGTCCCCTCAGGCCGTTTTTTTTATTCTGAAAAAAAAATATAAGATACGTTTTTCAGTGAGATTGAAGTTTCCACTGTTGGATTGCAATGAAAGTTATTATTTTTCAATCGCCCGAATTTCTTGTGAAGTTGCTTATTTACAAATCTACCATTTAAATTTGCAAAAAAGAAATTTGGCATAATAATAAAAATTAATAAACAGAATTTTCGTTGCATTTCATCGATGCAAACTTCAAGATCGTGTTTTGCATCTATTTTATGCATTTTTCCCAAATCTCAACTCGTGCTTCCGATATTTACCATTTTTTTGAGAAAATTCTATTTTAGGGATGATTATTCGACACTTTGGAAGTCAGAAGAGTATTTTTTCGATCTTGCAAGTAAAAAAACGCTAAATTATCATTTTACATGAAATTCAATTAAAAATAAATATTTTTGTGGCATTCCAACGATGCAAACTTCAAGATCATGTTTTGCACCTGTTTTATGCATTTTTCCCCAAATCTCAACTTGTGATTCCGCTATTTACTTTTGTTTTTTTGTAAAATTTATTTTCAATTAAAGATAAATATTTTTGTTGCATTCCAACGATGCAAACTTCAAGATCATGTTTTGCACCTGTTTTATGCATGTTTCCCCAAATCTCAGCTTCTGATTCCGATATTTACTTTTGTTTTTTGTAAAATTTCGATTTCGGGGATGATTATTCGACAGTTTGGAAGTCAGAAGAGTATTTTTTCGGTCTTGCAAGTAAAAGAAGCCAAAAATTATCGTTTCACATGAAATTCAATTCGGGTGGGATGTATACGTATGCCCAAATAGTACTTTTCTGACTTCCAAACTGTTGAATAATCATCCCCAAAATCGAAATTTCACAACACACAAATGGGAGATATCGATACACAAATAGGAAATATCGCAAGCACAAGTTCAGCTTTGGCGAAAAATGCGGAAAGCAGGTCTAAAACGTATCTGACTTTTTTAGAATTAAAAAAACGTCTCGAGCGTACTTTTCCATTTTTTTGCAGCCGCAGAAGAGCGAGGAATGGGGAAAAAATTCGCAAAAATAAGTTTTTTGAGGTTTTTCACTGTGGAAATCTATAATAAAGGATGGTGAGGAAATAAGTTCTCTGAGTTGAGCTAGAATACTCCATACGTACATCAGAATTCGGCGGCTTGATGATATCTGTAAATAAGACTTTTGTACACACCACCTTAAGGCACGTGTACGCACAAACACGAGTAGCCAAAAGCATTGTGGTTCGTTCGAACCCCCACCGTAGTTTCAATTCACACTCACAACTCGAGCTGTCCATTTTACGTTGAGAAATTCACGATCACGTGACAAAGATAGATATGCAAATTTGGGCCGTTATGAAAAATCAATTAAAAGCGGCACGGTCGAGGACCGAGGTAACCAAGAGCCTCGTTATTAACGCTCGCCGATTTTCCGTGACTCCTTGAAGTGAGCAAACTCAAGGTACTCTTCATCACTGGATAAAGAGTGTAATTTTTATACGCATACACGAGAGGCCTTAATCGAACAAAGTACAGGCTTGTATTGACTCGACTGTACGTTGGAAGGTATAGAATTATTTTTCGCATCGATACTTGGCATTTCTTGCTCGGATCGGGAAGTAACAGCGACCGTGCCTCGCCGGTTGAGACGGTAAAACTTCGTCGTCAAAGTCTCGAAGAGCTTGTTCGAGAGGTCCAATTAAAAGTATTTCTTGACCGTAGCGGTTTATAAGTCGTACGAATTATTAACATTGTTTTTCGTAGCGCGGGGGCGGGTACCGATCTTCGGTCGTTCACTCGAGAATTCACCCTGTGTAAACGACACAGTTGGCGATCCTCCCTATAAGTGTCCTCCAACGTAGACCGAGCCAACGTCGAACCAACTGCCAATTACGCCTGACGACGTCATGAACGAGTAACTCGGACCACCCCGACCACTGCCCACTACTTATGTTCTGTTTAATCGATATTTGAAGAAAAATAAAACCCGCCGCTCTCTCGCTAACGACACTTCGACGATACTTGGGCGCGTTTCATACAGCCCGGAGATATTAATTTTTCAATGTCCTGGACTGATTCAACGTGCGACCGAGTTGTCAACTCATTCGTCACGATTAATTCCTAAATGTATTTTGGATTTATTTCGAATTTGTTTCAGATAGCGGTGCCGTTTTCACAATCGGCCGCAGCAGATTCGCGGAAAATGTCGCATCGCATTTCTTCATACGAAAAGATCCGGTGGTCAGTGTTACCTGCGGTGACGAACATTCTGCGGTTGTTTGCCGTAAGTCTTCAACCTTTCCTGGTCATTGCATTTTATTGCGTGCAACAGATCGATCGAATCGGTGAATCAACCCGTCGAGGCTACTACGACTATCCCTCTCTCGCTGTACCTTTCTATCTCTGTCCATCTCTCACTTTGCCGCGTCACGCCTCCGACTAATGCGTGCTGCATTTATAAACAACCCCCCCATCAGCTCTGGCACCAAAGCGTATGGCTTTTTGTACCCTTGCATTCGTTTCCTCGTATTCTCGCGCAATTTTCCTGAAATGAAAACCCACTGTACTGGAATTTCAGTACAGTACAATTCAGTTCGACCTTTAATTGTTCCTGTCCGCTATCGTTATCGCAATTGGTGACTATCAATGCCATTATTACTATGTGTCGTTCACTATTATTAATTACTATTACCACTTATTGATCGCTAATTGCTGTTACTACTATGTGTCGTTCACTATTACTAATTACTTCTACTACTACTAATCACTAATTACTATTACAACCATGCGTCTTTCACTATTACTAATTACTATTACTACTTAATAATCACTAATCACTATTATTACTGTGTGTTCCTCACTATTGCTAATTATTATTACTACTTACTAATCACAAATTACTATTACTACTTACTAATCACTAATTTCGATTACTCCTTACTATTCACTCATTATTATTACTACTTACTATTACTCAGTACTATCACTACCTACCATTACCAATTACTATTACTAATTACTATGACGAATTACTATTGCCAATACCTTTTGCTAATTGCCATTTCTAAATACTTCTGCTAATTACTACTACCAATTAGTATTACTAACTACTAATACTAATTATTATTACTAATTACCGTTACTAATTACTATTACTAACTGCTACTACTGATGACGTTTACTAAATACTATTACTAACTACTGTTACTGGTTACTATTACCAATTACTATTGCTAATTACTATTAATAAAAACTTACAAACGGAATTTCAACTAGACTATTTTCGTATATGGAACGGCCTTTTGCACCTTGAACTTGCATTAAATTTTTTTGGTCGATCCATCGAGGTCATTTCAAAACAATGAGTTTCATCCGTTTCATTGGCAGAGATCCTAGGAATAGATATTTTTTGTAGATTCATAGAATTTGTGAAAAGTTGATGGGAATCAAAGGTTTTTTTTACGGGAATGAGTATTCCGCGAGGGAGAAAGGTTAACGAGAGTTACGGAATTGTGAATCGATTAGCCGAGGTAAATGCATATATATATATATATATATGAACAATGCTTGAATTCATGGAAATAACGCGTATTCATCTATACACATATCGATTCTGACATCACACGAGCCATGAATGATTTATGCGAAAATCAATATGTGAACGACTTCCTGATGAACTATCCCGCCCCGTCGTTACTACTTTCGCGAGCACGTGCCACCGTATATTGTCCTGTCCGTATCGGGGCACTATGGACAAACGCCAGGGCATGCCACCCTGGGATATAATTTATCATCTCTCCCGATAAGCTCACTTGTTTTCTACTCTTTGTTTTTCTCAATTTTTAATGGCGAAGAACGAGCAAAGTTTTCAGAATTATGCTATTTTTCATAATTCTGAAAAACTTCGCTCGTTACAAGCCTCGATACAAAACACTTTCCGTCGTGCGTTACTTCACTGCAAATTTGTACGGAATACTTTATGGTTCGCCCGACTTTTCCGAAACATTGTTTGGACTCTAATATTGGCAGTGAACGTCAGGTTTTGCGTGCAGGCGATGCATGGTCCGAGTAGTCTGCACTCCGAATGCAATTAGTTGATCGACAAGTGTTTTACGAACTTGCCAATGCCCAGTAAATTTGTCATGCGTACTTAGCGATCTGCTTATACGAGGTGAAACTGCAGGAGGCGCGTCTCACCCTGCACGATAAGTCAATGATTTTCGGAATGTTCTTGCTCTCAGAATCATTTGCAATAAAAAATCATTTATACGCAAAAGTTTTTCTTTTCTTGACAAGCTTTTATTTAATGTACTAAAAAGTAGAAAATATTTTTTTTTACCAAGTCACCTATATGTGACTATAAATAATAGCTTGGGGCGCTCAACTTTTTAAATGTTTAATAAATTTGATCAATTTAGTTTAATCAACCGTATTTAACTTGCCACAATAGTAACTAGAGAAACTATTATCACACGTGTATACACAGTTTCAGGAGTTTTATTTAAGGAATCTAAGGTTGTTTTGCAGTAAATTGACTACAGTTGATAGGTTAACGGATTTATGTAAATTAATGATTATATGTCCAAATTTGCAGCGCCCCAAGCTTTTATTTATAGCCACATATAGGTGGCTTGGTAAAAAAAATTATTTTCTACTCTTTAGTACATTAAGGCGGTCCTCTAGTTTCTCGGCTGTTTTTTTACGGCTTTTTCAATAATTTTTTACGGGCAAAGCATCAAAATAATCAATCTCATTGTTTTTGCATAATCTTTATTAACATTTAAATAAGCTTTACAAATTTTTTGAACTCAAAATATATAATAGAATAAAAGTTATAGTGGCCGACAGGAAGACATCAAGTAAAAGAGGTGCTTGACGGTGACCAAGATTGCGGCTGTTCTGCTTATCTGAAATCAAAAAACCAAACGGCATTTTAATCTTTATATTTAAGACTAGCGATTGAACTATAGTGAATTCTAAATTACAAAAATTGACTTTTTTATACACTTTTGAAAATTACATTCTATTTTTTACTCATTTTTTCTTAAGTTTTTCGCTCGTACAAAAAAAACTATCGAAGCAATCATGATAATCCTAGTTCAATCGCTGGCTCATAACATATTAAAGATGCTGTATAAATTTGAACAAGATCGGTGCAGTAGTTTCTGAAATATCGTGGTCACCGTTTCGAAAAATGGTGTTTCGAGAAAAACGCGTTTGAAAGTATACCTGCTCCGTATACCGGCTTCGTTCCAGGGCCGTAACTTGTGAACCACTTCGAATATCGAAAAATCCTTTGGCACACATTTTCTACACATGTTTGTAGATGTGATTTATGAAAAAAAACTCGATTTTTTCGACCCGAGAAACTAGAGGGCCGCCTTAAATAAAAGCTTGTTTCGTAAAAAAAATTTACATATAAATTATTTTCCACTTTTTAGTCTTTATTTGATTTTACTCCAGCTCTGAAATTTTTGCAAAGAGGAATTAATCCTTCCAAACGAACCGGTGTTATTATTGGTTGATTTTCAGGAGAAATTCTGGAGAACTGTGATAGGTGGCATCTACAATAGATGTTGGCTCACCACCTATTGGACCTTACCTTTTTCACCTATTTTAACGATTGGACCCTTTTAACGATTATGCGATCTGAGAGCACTTGGAGCCAATTCATATGCTCTCGTGCACTTTCCATGTAGTTCAGCTGTATTCAATGTTTCTCATTCTGTTCATTTCTGCTAACCCTTCATTATTGCAAGGACTCTTTCCTGATAGCTTTGTGCAGTCCAATTTTTTTAAGTTCAATCTCGAATTGCCTCCGCCTAGATGCACTTTTGCAAAATTTCAAAGCCCCAAGTAGTCGGGAAGTGGGTGAAATATCGATTTTACGTTTTGCATCTCACAGAAAGTCAAGTTTTTAAATTATTTTTATTAATTTATTTTTTAGTTGAGTCGCACATTGCCACCTCTCGAGTGCGTGTTTGCAAAATTTCAAAGCCCCAAGTAGTCGGGAAGTGGGTGAAATATCGACTTCACGTTTTGCATCTCACAGAAAGTCAAGTAGTCGTTTTTTAAATTTATTTATTCATTTTTCAGTTGAATCATGCATTGTCACCTCTTGAGTGCATGTTTACAAAATTTCAAAGCTCCATGTAATCGGGAAGTGGGTGAAATATCGATTTTCAGTTTTGCATCTCACAGAAAGGATTTTTTTTGTATTTAGTTGAATCATGCATTGTCACCTCCTGGATGCATGTTTGCAAAATTGCGTAGCTTCAAGTAGTCGAGAAGTGGGTGAAATATCGATTTTCCATTTTGCATCTCACAAGTAATCTCACACCAAGTCAAGTTAAATTAAAGCTTGTAAAAAAGCTACAAAAAAATATAAAGTTTCAATTTTGATTGAATCGTATTGAATTTAATCGAATTCTTATTGAAATTATGATCTTTTCATTATTTTTCGAGATCCGGAAAGAAATTGTTGCAATGGTAAAATACGAGAGTAATAAAATAGAATGGAGACAATTGATGATAAAATAATGAAAAATAAAAGTACGACAACCGCGTATGTGTATGCACAACATGACGGAGTGGAAGGATCGAAGCTCGCATGAATTGCAGCATGGCAGCGTCACTTTATCATAGAGTCGATGGGGAAAAGCCCGCGATGTATCGCATGGTCTCTATCGACTATGCAATGTTGTTGGAGCATGGCACACAGGAGCTCGGGATAGCCACTGTCCAACGCGAATCGATACGCACACACGCCACAAGCGCATAGACGATAATGCACATCGAGTTTCATGCGAGGTCCGTTTGTCTTTAGGCTCGTGAGCTCGGAAGGGGTTGAACCGATTAGAAACGTGCTCGGTTAAAATAAAAGGCCAAGGTATAGAAAATTAAATTTTAAAAGGCTGCCGTATGTGGAAGGGTTTTTCAATGTCCCCAAGTCGACCAGGCCCTGAACCGATTTTTCCACTGGCAACCCGTATTTTCCATTAACTTCAAGTCACGCGAAAAGGCAAAGTACATAAATGATTGTTGTATGTATCGACGTGAGGAAACGACTGTTCAACTTGATTTCTTTTTTTCCCCGCTCCTTAACGACACCTGGACAATTTTCTCTCGCGTTGTCGTGACGTTCTGTTCGTTTTTTTTTTCTTCTTTCATGCGCCAATGAAGAAAGCGGAAGGCTCTTCGTCTTCGGGAGCAACGATTGGGGTCAACTGGGTCTTGGCCACAAGAATCACGTTAGCAAACCTTCGTGCGTTAAGAGTAGGTAATCGCGCACGGCCTTACCGGTCACGCAATTTATCCCTCACATTTTCTTCTCCCCCTGCATCTCACGTTGTGCCCATTCTTAGGGCCGAGGGAAAAATTGCTGATTTTCATAATTTTTTTTTAAATAAAAGGTATCTTTCTCATTTTCGAGATCTAGGGTATGTTTGAGTACTACTTTTGACTGTTACATGGTATTTTTTATCAATCTTTAAATATGTCGGCGGTATGGCACGGTCTTCTAAACGGGTTGGGGCGGATGTTGTCAGACGGCGTGACAAGTAGCGTCGGCGGAATTAATCTGAAGAAAAACCGACGAAGATTTTTCTTTCATCATCACTGATAGGCAGAATATGAACCAACAAAAAGCGAGGAATGGTGAAAGTCAATGGAATGGTACGCTTTGAAACAAAAAGATTGAATTTTCTGAAAAAAATGACTACATTTTGCAATAAAAAAAGAGTTTTTTATTTATTTTCAAAAACATTTAGGTTCATGTTCTAGACAATAAGATTAGAAAGATTTGTTCCAAATTTCATCAAAATCGACCGATTAGTTTTTTAGCTATCCGTCACGCCAACTGAAAATGCAAATTTGAAGACCGTGCCACACGTACTCCATTTTTAAAGATTAACGGGTCACACCACTGTAAACGTTTAAAATTAAGCATTTTTTTGGTGAAAGGACAAGTAAGAGGATAATAATATTCAAGAATGTTATCAGTCATATCTCGAAGTGAGATTTTTTTTCAAATTGATTCACACAAAATGGTGACGCTGGAGCCATTCTCACGAGACATGTTGAACTTGAGACGCTCTGCGGCACGCAGCATAACTGACGCAAATTTGAATGTGGTAAAGAACAAAACAATTCTATTAATTTACTTGAGTATAGCTAGAGAAATACGTAGGGGATTGTGAAAATATTATTTTTTGTGTAATTGGCAAGCATGGAAAGTAAAAACTCAATTTTCGTCAGAAAAAAGGACAATCATTTATTAATAAATAATGTTAAAATTAACTCATGGAAAATCCCGTACGTATTCTTCGGAATGTTATTATAAAAATGTGCTCAAAGTTTTGGGTTAATAGAATGAAAATTGTCCAAAAAAAGTTTGGACCATGTGGAAAGTTTGGATGCTTTGAACCATCTAGATGCCAATAAGTCAATTAAATAAAATTAAATTCTACACTGACGTTACCCCTTAATGAAATTAAAAAAATACTATGTAACAGCCAAAAGTATTAATAAAACGTACCCTGAGTCAAGAAATCTTTCCTTTAAAGAAAATATCATGAAAATCATCAAATTTTTTCCTCGCCCAAAAGTGTCTCCCCCCTTAATCTTGAACTTTCACTCCCTCTCTTGCTCCAACTGCGTCATTGCTAAGTACGCGCGTGAAATTTCTCTTTTTCGAACGCGTGCAGTACTGAAACCGGAGAAAGTGACGCACGTCGCATGCGGGCGAGCTCACACCCTGATATGCACAGCCGAACAGAAGATATTCGCTTGCGGCAGCGATCAAGAGTCGCAACTTGGCCGTGGAGGTCAAGCGATCGGTGACAGCTCCAGCTCACCTGTAATGGTTCACGACTGCGGCACCGCCGGACCGAGAGTCACGCAAATCGCAGCCGGCTCGCATCATTCCCTCGCCCTTATGGGAGACGGCAGCGTGCTCGCTTGGGGCAGCAATCTCGAGGGACAGCTCGGTCTTCCCGGCACTTCCGGCCTCGTCAATAAGCCCACCAAAGTTCACATACCCGAGGCGGTCAAGCAGATCAGCGCCGGATATTATCATTCGGCGTTTTTGACCGGTGAGAATGTTCGATCAACCGATCGATCGAACGACAATAGAATTAAGGGCTTAGGCCACAGTAACGGGTATAAAATCATGTGCGAATTCAACATTTTTTTTCGCATGAAAAAGTGATTCACTCATAAAATTAATTACACATCTATTTATTAGGAATATCAAGGTGTTGGAATTTTTTTTTCGATGTACAAAACGGCCGACTATTAATATTTTCTTTTTTAGGCTTTTTTAGACTCACAACGTAAATCTATCGAGAATGAATCACGATAACGATAAAAATGAAGAAAAAGGGAAATAAAAACAAGTTTCGTTGCAATACAACCATGCAAACATCAACATCTTGCATATCTATACATTTGGTTTAGAAAATTCATCGTACGCAATACGATGGGATCCATCATGAATCGTATCGGATTCTGTTCGATAATGTGGTAATCCATTAGAATTCAAATTGGATTCGTGCTTTGGATTCCAATGGAGAATCCCTATTACGATCCAATGTACATGAGGTTGAAGTTTGCATCGTTGGAATGCAATGAAAATTAATGTTTCTGAAATACTTCAATTTACTTTGGCCCATTTTGCCGAAAAATACCTCAACGATTTTCGAAGATATTTTTTCAGCGATCTACAATGTAAATCTATTAAAAAAGATTATCTATAATAATAAAAATAAGAACAATAAAATGTCAAAAAGAGCTTTCGTTGCGTTCCAACGATGCAAACTTCAACGCCATCAATGTAAGAGCGTGATGTTTTAGTATAGAGATCCAGTGCGATCACCCCTTGAATCCCTATTGGGAGTGAGGACAAGTGTGGGAATCCAATTCGATCCCTACGACAATTTCTGCACAGGACATTGTCTGTAATTGTTATGACGATACACTAAAAAACGTACGTGTCGAAAATGTAATTGAGCTTTAATTATGACGTTTATCTGTGTACCTGTGAAGATACTCAACCCTAATTCAATACGTGGTCGGCCATGCACTAGACCGCCTTTTTCCAAACCCTCGTGATACAGCGTACTTGTCATTATCGACTGTTTTATTTATGCAATGTACAGAGAGTGGCAACATTTACGTCTGCGGTGAGGCTGAGAGTGGGAAGCTCGGAATCGTATTGGACTTCCGGACTCAGGTCGCCCCGAAACAAATGCAGCTGCCCGGCCCCGCTGCACTCGTTGCATGTGGTGGACATCACACTCTGGTTCTCAGCGGTAAATCACCTGTCTCGTGGAATTATGTACAAACCAATCGATACGAAGTAGCAACAAAATTAAAAAAAAAACGACGGTAAAATAATTTTTTTTAAACAATTGCGATGAAAAATATTAAATCGAATTTTCATTTTCTCCAGAGGACGGAAGTATCTATTGCACGGGTAGCAACTCGAGTGGCCAGTTGGGCATGGGCACTACAGTTACCGAAATCCCGACACCCAAAGTCTTGCCACGTGAAGTACTGGAGGGCGAAACTGTGTCGAGAATCGGGTGCGGAGAAAGTCATGTTGCAATCGTAACTGGTACGTTTGTTTGACTTGAGGTATTTCTTTCACGAACCCGAAGATTCAACAATTAACTGATTTTCGTCTACAGTGAAGTTGAAATACATCTCAGTATACTGGTAAAATTTCAAGTCAAGTTACCGGACTTTAAACGAATAATTACGACTCCAAAAATCGTGTTATATATACGGGACGTTATGGAGATGACACGCTGGCTACATTTCTATCTAATAATACACTATTATACACTGAATAACTCGTAATAACGTGTAAAAATTCTAAAGATTCCGTATCGACGATAAAAACAGGGGCACACCGAATGTTTCAAGAAAATGTTAATGATAAAACTTAGAAAAATGTGACTAGCGGGAGAATTTTCGTAGCCGCGACTGTTCACAAAAAATGTAAAAATGTCTGAATCGACTAAAATTGTTGAGTATAAAAATAGATAGAGAGAAGAATAGAATAGAATAGAGAATATAAAACAGTTGAGTATAAAAATTGATTGTGACTTATTTTTATTAAGGCCGAATATACATTTACGACGATCAAAAAAATGATTCTTTTTTTCTTTTTAAATGATGGTGGTATATACGTAGAATATTTTCCCTAAGTGTCAAAGCGAAAAACTTCAAACGTTACAACCCGTCAAAGCTGTGCCTCGCCGCTCGGATTCGGAGCGGGCGTAAACTTCAAACGCGTTTTTTTTTTCAAAACTGCAGTATCGAAATTGGCGTGCAGGATTACTAAAAAAATATTAAACCGATTGACACGAAACTTGGTAGAAATATTGATGATACTGCTACTTCTACTTGACGACAATTGTTTATGAAAAATTAGACAAAACAAAAGACTTTTTTTATCCTAATTTTACAGAAATGTTACGTGAAATGTTGATTTTTTTGGACATGCGTACCATTCTCTTGAATTTGCGTTTTCTTCATTTTAATTACCGTCGAGTAAAAATTATATATGTTCTAACTAGACAAATGTTTGATTTCTTTTGCAAATCACAGTGTACGGAAAGCTAGACTGCACGCCGATTCGCAACTCCCACGGCAACTTTGCTGTAGTAACACTCTGCCACAGCGCTGCCATGTTGATGATAAATGATTTTTTTTTTACATTGTTTTGTATACTTAAATATACTATTAAAGTATACCTAAAGTTTAATAGTTGTAGAATAAATATTTCTTAGTTCAAGAATCCCTCAAAATTGCTTAATTTATTCCCGTTCAAATGTATATCTCGCTTTAAGGGGGGAAATCCCTTTAGACGCCGGAGAATGAGTCATTTTTCATGATTTTTTTTAAGTGATAAAGTAAACGGATCATTTTAAAATTTTGACATTATCTTATGACAACTTTCAAGTGTTAACAAAACAAAACAAAATGGCGGCGTTATAAGGTATTCCTTTAGGCGTATTTTGAAAAACGGCTCATCTTGTAGCTCTAAAAGTTATTGGTCGATCTGACTGAAATGTTGGAAGGTTTCTCACAATAACATTATTCGAAGCACATATCAATAAAAAAATTAAAAAGTATAAAATTAAAAATTACGTATACTCTGTAATCAAATTTTCATACTTTTGACCATTTTCTCAACAATTTTTACCGCAAAAAAAGTAATTCATTTTCGCGATAACCCTAAAACTTTCAGTATATCCTTCCAATAAAGTTTTAGTGAGAAACCTCTCAAAATTTCAGCCAGATCGATCGATAACTTTTTGAGCCATAACATGAGCAGTTTTCAAAAGACGCATAACGAAATACCTTATAACGCCGCCATTTTTTCTGCTTAAAAAAGAAAAACAAATTCAACGCTTGAAAGTTGTAATAAGATAATGTCAACATTTTTAAATGATGCGATTATTTCATCGCCTTTAAAAATATTCATGAAAAATGACTCATGTTCGGGCGTCTAAAGGGATTTCCCCCCTTAAGCGCCACTGAAAATTATCAATGATTCAGAAGGGCCCCACAAAATACGGTCCTCCGCAAAAGGAATACCTTAATCCAAACGGAAATGTGCCTCGCGTCTTCATCGATCGCTTCGCCAATGATTTACCATTTTTTTTTTTCAAATTGTGATAACAGTTTTTCAATAGTAAGACCGTTGTGAGTTTTTCGTAAAAATGAACGAAAACAATCATGATAAAACTGATGTCGATAACAATTTTTCAATAGTAAGATCCTAGTGAGTTTTTCATAAAAACGAAGAAAGAAAGCGATGAAAAAAACTTAACGTTGATGGGACTTTTGCAGAGTCCGGGAAATTGTTCACTTGCGGTGACGGCAGGCACGGCAAGCTCGGTTTGGAGGAAAACGAGAACAACGTGCACGAATTGACACTGGCGACGAAGTACCAAGAGCTCGCGATATCCGACGTCGCTTGTGGCGGTTGCCATACGATTTTGGTCGGTAGAAGACGCGAGTCGGGCAACGAGGAGGTCGCGAGCGATGAGCAGCTCTCCCTCCAGAAGAAGAATCCATTGCCACCGTTGAAAATTCCAGTCACGAGAATTTCGAGTGGCAACGCATCCTTGGACAAGCCGGACCGCGTTAAAACGGACCTGGAGAACAACGCGAGTCCGGATATTATCTCGTTGGGTGAAAAAACCGAAGACATCACGGGGACCAACGGCGAAGCGGAAATGACAAACGGTAGCGTCGAGAAGCCGGAAAGCCCGAAGAAGCTTTCGGACTACGAGGAAACGATGTCGAAAGAGTCGAATAACTCGAACGACAAGAATGCCGACAGCGTCGAAACGACAGAGAACAACAATAATGGCGAAGAGCCAGCGCAGATAAGCGATACGGAAAACAACATGGCCGCCGAAGAAGTCGCAAAAGCGACGAGTCCGAAGTCTTCCGATTCGGGAGAGAGCACAGTTGTGACGGAGGATTGTGTCAAACCGATGGTCCATGATGTCCAAGCGGAAACCATGCAAATAACGCCCGATTCACCGCCACTTCCGGTACCGCCGCCGAAACCTCCTCGACAGAAGATCAGCAGCGCGGAAAATTCGCAATCCAGCAGACAGGGTTCTTCCTCATCCAGATTAGGCTCGACCGGAACCGAAAACAAGGACGTCGAGCGCGTGGAAACGGCAGATCCGGAGCTTCCGACGGAAGTAAGCGACGAGACGAGCGTCGAAGCGCAGGATAAGGCAAAGAGCGACGAGGAATCGGAGAAAAAATCGGCGAGTAGCGGGAAAAGTAGATCGGCCAAATCGAGAGCCGGTACCGACGAAACTGCCGAAGCCGATGGGCAAATGATCCTTGACGATGTCAGGAACAGCGTCGCGGTTCAAGAAGACACCAAAGTCCCTCACGACGACGCGGACGTCGTGCAATCACCGGTCACGAGGACGGGTACGTTCCACCATATTTTTCATTACCCCCCTAGCGCTAATGGACGTTTTTTTTCCTCTGCTATGCCTCAGCCTATTTCGAAAAACTGTTCATTCATACTTAGTTCATTAAAAAATCCATGATTAACATTCATTCATTATTCACTATTCATTAATAGTTCACTATTCATTCACATTCACTATTCATTCACATTCACCATTCATTCACATTCACTCTTCATTCACATTCACTATTCATTCACATTCACTATTCATATACATTCATTGTTCGTTCACATTCACATTCACTATTCATTCACATTCACTATTCATTCACATTCACTATTCATTCACATTCACTATTCACTCACATTCACTATTCATTCACAATCACTATTCATTCACATTCACATTCACTATTCATTTACATGCGATTTTCATTCACATTCACTATTTATTCACACTCATTATTCATTCACAGTCACTATTCATTCACATTCACTATTCATTTGGATTCCCTATTCATTCGCATGCACTATTCATTCACATTCACTGTTCGTTCACATTCACTATTCATTCACATTCACTATTCATTCACATTCACTATTCACTCACATTCACTATTCATTCACATTCACATTCACTATTCACCCACATTCACTATTCACCCACATTCACTATTCATTCACATTCACTATTCATTTGGATTCACTATTCATTCAAATTCACTATTCATTCACGTTCACTATTCATTTACATGCACTTTGCATTCGCATTCACTATTTATTCACATTCACTATTTATTCACACTCATTATTCATTCACATTCACTATTCGTTCAGATTCACTATTCATTAACATTCACTCTTAATTAATAGTTCATTCAATGTATTAATCATTTTTATTGATTTTGATTAATTAATTCTTATTGGTAACGATTTTGGCAATGAACCCCACAGGAAAAATGGCTAAACTATTCAAATCCAAAAAGCAAGAGGTGGAGAACGGCACAAAGGCGGCCAGCATGGTAGAAACGAAAGCTAAGGTGCGTATCTGCGTTGCATTTTTGCCGATAACTTGAAATACACAGAGACGCAATAAAAACAAAGAAAAATGTGTTTCAGTCGAAAACCTGCGTGATCCTTTGATCCAGAGAAATCGGTCAGTACTACGCTGAAGCGGTTCTTTGCATTTTATTCTTTGCAAAAAATATATATTCGAACGAATGAATTTTTGCATTCGGGACCAAGGTAACGGACGAAAAATGGGGAAGTCGAGAAATGTGGACAGAGAAGGTGGAATAGCAGGTGCGCAACGAGTTCGATAAGAGCAGTGTGTCATGATCAATGAGAATCCTGGAGATCGGAGTCTTCGAAACTCTACAAATATCCATAGACGTGCATTATTATCGTTAAGTTGTTTCAGGCTGTTTAACGTGTGATCATAAAGATGTAGCGTTAATGAGAGATTATACATAAGTTTAATAAAAATCATCGGAACCGTGAGAATCGCGTCGAGCACTTCGTAAAATTCATCAAGAGATTCGAAGTTGTATTTATTTTTATAATGACCCGGGCAGAAATTCGTTGAGGAATCCCCAAACTCTACCATATAAGTATATGGATTTGATAAGACCACCAGAATCCAAACGGCCTTGAAGTTTGCATCGTTGTAACGCAACGAAAATGATTTTTTTTTCATTGTTTTCGGCCGATCTAGGTTATGAGAATCATTCGAACGTATCTACATGTTTTATTACAGATTTGTCACCACAAGTTGCAAAAAAAATGTTTCGAATAATAATAATAATGACGCAATAAGAAAAAATCGTTGCGTTCCAACGATGCAAACTTTAGCGTCGTGAATCCCAGTGGATTTCACGCTATTTCCTGATTGACGTGATCCCGTGCACAATTGTTTTGGGGGAGTCCCAAGATGCACCCACATCTCTATAGGGATTTGTTAGGGACACCGCACATAGGGATTCCTCATTGGAATCCAATAGGATTCTGCACTATTCCCCGATGAACGCCGTTTGAAAATTCTTACCAAATCCAAATCGAAAATATGTAAAAAATCACGAGAAAAAACTTGGCGTGATTAAACATAACCTGAACGCTTAGTGAGCGTATACGTGTGTGGTGATATTATGTCGAAGTGCAGTCAAATAAATAACGGATGATAATTACAGTGGATTTTCTGTCGTATGATTCAAATCGATTTTTAAGATGTACTTTTTTAAGCAATTTATACTTCTTTAAGGCGGGATACCAGTTTAGGAGTAGGTTTTTGTGATTTCCATGATTTTACTTTACAAGGAATGAATTAATAGAATTTATTCAAACTTTGGGAATATTTTATACATATTTTTAAACAAATGTTTTAATTTTTCCGAAACATTTCCTCTGAAAAACCTGCTGCCCATCCAAGGTCGCTATCAGACTTGGCTGTTTGTGTGCACTCTGGAGGCTACAGTTTTCGTCGGAAATCGATCCGATTTGACGATTACTTTAAGAACACGTTTTGCTTCTATATGAACCTAACTCTGAGCAAAAATTGAAAATTGCTTTTTTTAGGGGTGGTTAAGCAAAAGGGTATAATTTTTGTAATTATTTTATAAACTTTTTTGCTATAAAAAATATACTTCAAACAATGATATTACCCCAAATGCAGGTTCATATAGAGCGTAATTAAATAAAGAACATAACTATCACTTTATAAAATTATAGGTCAAAAACTTTTTGAGCTGGAGTGTACACAAATTGAAATAGTCGTTTCGAGAAAAACGCGTTTGGAAAAAATTACCGAAAATATAATCCATTGTGAAAATAAATACAAGAACATTTGTCGACGTCCCCATCTCTTTCATATATCTTGTATCATATTTAGTATTGAGCCTAGTAAGTGAAAAAGTGACTGCTTAAGTGACCGCTCCGTTTTACCCGCCACGCGCTCCGGCACCGAAACGACTGACACTCACTTTACCGCTCATAGCATGAAAATCAATGGAAATTTTTCTTCGAAACTTTGAGAACATATTCTTGAATAATTTTACTGATAATTTATGGAATAAAAAAAAAACGATTTTTGCAGTCATCTAAAATGGTTTCCCGCCTTAAGATAAGATTTATACTTTTTTAAGATCCACTAATTTGTATATCAATATATTTTGTTTAGAAAATTCAACATACGGAATGCATTGGGATCCATCAAGAATCGTATGGGATTCTGTTCGATAATGTGGAAATCCTGTGGATTCAAATTGGATTCTTACATTGGATTCTCGATCAGAATCCAATGTACGAGCGTGACATTCTATTGTAGGAATCCAATGCAACGACCCATTGGATTCCTATCAGGAAATAAGTACAAGTATGGGAATCCAATTGGATCCAATCGAAGGAAAAGATCTGATTGGAAGCGTGCATCACACATTTAATTTCACGACCACTCTGTGAGTACGAGCGAATTTATTCCTCACAGCATCTCGTCGAGTAGCTGAGCGCACTCCGGTACGAAATTGGGCAGGTCCTCCTGGCACGATGCCCTCTTCTTGCCATCGATCGAGAGGACTTTCACGTACTCTACATCGGTATCGGCGATTTTTCTTCTTTTCGATTTTTTCGAGCTTCTGTCGCGCATCATTTGGCATAAAGTTGGCACTGGATTTATCGTCGATGCGAGACATTCCTTCATAACCTGATAAACCGTCGCCGAATTAAAAAAAAAAAAAGAAAAAAGTATTTCCATCTCAACGACATGATCCGATACTGAAATAAAAAGTTTCAACTGTGACATTTTCACCTGAATTCTCCGAGCGGACACGACGCACGTTCGTTTCGGTATTTTCGGCGGTTTGCTCAGTGACCAAACCTCGAGGAAAAATAATCAGACGTCACGTGGATATTGGCTATCAATAATTCGAAATATCAATAATCAATAATAGAACTCTGTTTTAACGAACTCGTTCCAGGAGCGAATCCTCGTCTTCGCAGATGTTATAATCGGCATCGGTTCCGTCAACGAATACTCTGCAGATTTTCGTCTCATTGCCCGAGTTGATTTCTTCGATAAATACAAGAAATATAGGCGACGTATCTTTTTCGGTTAAAAATGATAAAAATCACGTTTTTCTTTACGACTTTCCGGGCAATATTCCTCATCGGAAATAACCTCTTCACCATCGTCGTACTCGTAGTCGTACTCTTCGGAGTAATTTGGACTCGCTCTGGTGCTTCTGGATCTTCCATCTCGGTGGCAGAGACATTCGGTACTAAGAGCTGTCACCATAAACAAATATGAACGATTTTAAATCGCAAGCCTTGAGTCGTTGGCAGTCGCCTGACCGACAGAAATGTACTTGCATATCCTCAGCATCGTTTTCCTTTCCCTCTTAATTTTTTTTTTCAATTTGATCGACGCAACAGTGGAACTGGAAAATTTGGAAGTACAAAATTGCGACCGAATGGTTTGGTTGGAAAGAGAATTTCCCCTTGGCCAGACGACGTTCCGCTGTTTGTCTCAAATTTTATTTTAAAGCATACCCCCTCGCATATTTTTGCTCTCTTCCCCTCCGCGACATTTGATGCAATATCAAATGCATTCATTAATAGTGCACGATATTTTGATCCGTGTTGAACAACGTTCCCAGTTTTTATTTATCGATGGGACATTTTTTTTCGCCATGAAGTTGTTGATTCCATTATAGTAAGTGATATTACTTCGGGGGAGGCTGACATTTTCTAGTAATTCCATAAGTTTTGGGGTTCTGAAGTTCCCAGAGACACGTGATAAGATAGGACATTTTTCAACATTTCAATGCCTTTATTGGGGGGTGGGGGGAGTGGCGGAATTAATAGAAAAAGCCTCCCCGAATATAACGCCGAAGAGAAATCGCGGCGGTCATCCCTCCATAGAAAGTTATGGGCTTTTGAAGTTTCCGGAAAAACGTGATAAAAGGGGAAATTTGAAAATAAAAATTTTTAGTGTGGAAAATCACCTTATACAAAAAACAATCGTAAAATAAAAAGCTACAATTATTTTCAAAAAATAAATAATTTAACAATTATTAATTAAAAAAGTGACAAAAATTATATGATGAAGAAAATGAAATAAGGACGCAAATCATAGTTTGAAGGTGTTACAAAATCCCGGCGTCATATGTGGAGAAATGAAGTGCCCCAAGGGTGGCGGATTGTCGACGATGAACGCAAATAATTCAACGTGGCGTTGCAGCAGAAGATAGATTAAAGAAAATAAAATAATTAAAAAAAAAAACGGTGCTATTTGAAACAATCTTCAAGCACTAATACTTGGTTTAGAAATGCACATTTGGCTTCGCAAAAAGATTTGTAGCAATATAAGCGTCCAAATTTTCGAAAATGCCCTATTTTATCACGTGTTTCCGGGAACTTCAAAACCCCATAACTTATGGAATTAATGAAAAATGTCAGGCTCCCCTGCCAGAATGTTATTAGTGGTGACCAGATAAAGCAGCTATGCTAAAAAAATGTTGACATTGAAATTGGGGTGGTGCCCTAATTATTAGAAATGTAACCGTACTTATTTTGGCCGATACGATATCGATACCGATAATTGTATCAACGTATCGGCGATACCGACACCGATAATTGTATCAACGTATCGGCGAAACCGATACCGATAATTGTATCAACGTATCGGCGATACCGATACCGATAATTGTATCAACGTATCGGCGATACCGATACCGATAATTCTGTCAACGTATCGGCGATACCGATACCGATACCGATACAATTTACAAGAAAACTTAATACAATAAAAATTGTTCTTTTTGTACACTAACCAATGACCTAAAAATAAAAAGATACTTAAGGCCTTAGGCCACAGCAACGGGTATAAAATCATGTGCGAATTAAAAAAAAAAAATTTCGTATGTAAACGTAATTCACTCATAAAATTAATTACACATCTAGTTAGTATGAATATCAAACTGTTAGAAAATATATCTATTTTTTTTCGATGTACGAAATGGCCGACTGCTCAAAACTTCTCGAAACAGCTTTTTCCGATTGGCGTGACAAATAACTTCAACAATATTCACTCGATTTACTTCAAATTAAAAAGTTAGGTTCCTAATTGCATTTTGCAGAGAAGTACGTACGGAATTTCTGATTGATCGAAAACTTTCCATTTTATGAGCAGTTTATGAGCAGTTATAACGAAATTTTTCACTGAAAATTCATTTCTTAAGTTCGAATATCTACAACTTTTGAATAAAACAATATTTTTTAAATTCCGTACGTACTTCTCTAGGTATTCCAATGTAGATTAACGAGAATTTTTGTTTTTTGTTCTAGGTAAAAAATTGTGTATGCGAAATGTCACGCCTGAAAAAAGATAACAAAATAAAATATTAGTGGTCGGCCATTTTGTACATCGAAAAAAAAAGAAAATATTTTCTAACCGCTTGATATTCTTACTAAATAGATGTGTCATTAATTTTATGAGTGAATTACTTTTTCATACGAAAAAAAAATTGTTAAATTCGCATATGATTTTATACCCGTTACTGTGGCCTAAGGCCTTAAGTAAGAAGATGAAAATGTGAAAAATTATTTACCTACCTTCCAGGAGCGAAAGGAGTGCCAAAATCAAACAGAAATATAATTATGCTCTTTTATTTATTATTAATTTAAAGCTTAGTGCTTGAAGTCATCTCAACTTGAAATTGTACTAATTAAACTTGAAATTGAACTGAACTCTACGAAGACAGGTTTCTACAGGGTTTTAACGTAAGCAGCTTTTAGCTGTGACGTAGATAGTCAATAATCAAACTTGACCTTCGCGAGGTCTTTGTTAAGAAAGCAGAGCTCATTAAGGTTATTTTCGCGCGGCAAGATTGGCCAAAGAAAAGCCATCGCTAATTATGCATAATTAAAAAAATCAGCTTCAAATCGAGCGAATTACATTAATTAAAAAATGACAATTCGAATTTAATTTCTAAAAAGTGTGTGGCTCCGTAGAATGTTCCGATGCACCTCGACGTCGACGACGAATAAAATTGCGATGGATGCAGAGCCCGCTATGCTCACGGCTACGAAGTGAAAACAATTTGAAAAAAATACGTCAATTTTCTTGCGCACGTGGAATCGACAAACTCGTTGGAGGAGAAAAAAAAAGTTATCAGCTTTTTCTTTATTAATTTAAACCAACAGCGTCATTGAGCATTGGTGTCAGTTCGCCAATAAATAATGATCGTTTTTTTTTTCATAAACGCTAGCGGTGTGTGGTTGAAACGTGTGCCCAACTCTCGATAAATGATTATACAATTACGATAGTTTCATCAGCTTTTTCTTCTTCCTTCGTCTTATCGTTTGTTTTAAATCTATTTTGTATAGGGAAGGGATACCTGTAGACGGAAATCCGAGCGCTCCTTTTTCCACACTTTCTTTCGTGTACCCCCCCCCCCCCCCCCATGCTTCACTCGAAAAACCGGTGTATCGTGGCACGAGAGAGACTATGATTCGATCGAGTGTGCACCGAATCTACGAGAGAACGATATCGCGAGAGAAAAATGAATATCGCGTTACGATCTTGCGTGTTGCGATTGCGATAATCGGAAAATGAAAATTTGTTTCTTCGCCACGATACAGCGTTGATCATTCTGTTTTCCGCATCTCGAATTTTTAGGAACCCCTTTAGTCAGTCTAAATCTAAAGTATCTGCCCTAACGTCGTTAGCATCGTGATCATCATCATCATCGTCATTATTTATTATTGTATGCTATTCATTAAAACTGGCTCGCTGCTCACGTCCTCAGTATACACGAATGATACACAACTTTACTTTCGTCTTTTTGTTTCTTTCTCTTTCTCTCGCGTCAATCATCTCTCGCATTCATCGTAAATGTACCTCGTGATAGTAATTACTACACCTTGTATTCGTGATAATCGTTATAATAATAATTCATAATAATACAGTATTGATGATCGCCGTTAATCAGTAATTTCTTCGTTATTCCGTTTCTTCACGTCGTCTTCTTGATCGTTTCGTCGATTTGTGCCACTCGCGCCATCCAGTGTGATGATGCTCGTCGTGTACTTTGGAAGGAAAAGGAGCTCTCGATCGTCTCGGTCAACGTAAGATTATCGTTCGTTATTCGCAGCTGTCGTCGATCCTTTTCTTTATATATATATATATATAAAGCTGTCGTCGATCCTTTTCTTTATATATGTGTGTGTGTGTGTGTGTGTGTGTGTGTGTGTGTGTGTGTGTGTGTGTGTGTGTGTGTGGGCGCGCGCGTGTGTGTGTGTGTGTGTGCGTGTGTGTGTGTGTGTATGATAAAAATTATATATAATATTTATACCGTCTGGGACAATACAACGATGATCGGATATCGTCGAGTCGCTGACGAGGACCCGTCGGTATCCCCAAAATTGCATTATACCACATCGCCGCTCATCGTATTCACAAATAGATCGTCATTTTCCTTGCCGTTGTTGTTTCTTTTTCGAAACAATTATCGCAATTATTGTTGCCATTCAATCATTAGCGCTCCTTCGTTACCTTCTCCCATTCTTTTTATCTTTAAGAGATGTGACCTTAATGATTATTCGGTAAACGTATTTACAGAAGATATATATATATATATATATATATATATATATATATATATATATATATATATATATATCAGTTAATGTTGATATTGTAATATTTATAATAAATTAGGAGTACACTGCGCTTTTTTATCTTTTTTATTCCATTTCATCCCTCGTCTTCTTCATTTCTCTCTCTCTCTCTCTCTTTCTCTACCTCGCAAGTGGTAAGATTTCTTGCCCTTTTTCCCCGTTGGAAAAATCACTGGGAAAATCTCCCTCCTATTTCATCTTTCGATGAAAAAATTCAAGAAAGTGAGAGATAGGGAGAGAGAGAGAGAGAGAGATAGAGAGAGAAACGGGCGGGTGGGTGAAAAATCGGCAGGGTCGAAGAAATGTACCGAGAAAAAAAAATGAAAATTAACGTACGGGACCTCCACGCTCCTTTTTCCATTTGCAAAGAAGAAAAAAAAACGAACATGGCGACAAATATCCCGAGGCGAGTCTGAGGAATTGCAGGAGATTTGTTTTGCAACAATTATTTAAAAAATAGCACTCCTCTCACAATTTTGTTTATGTACAGATCTGAATATATATATATATATATATATATATATATATATATATATATATATATATATATATATATATATATATAATATTGGTGCCATTTCAAAAAAGAAAAGCAGTTTTTTTTTGCTTCACGAGCGTGGAGCCCTTTCTCGATCCTTCGCGGTCGATCGTCGATGCTGGATAATGGGATTAAACTGTACAATTGAGGGCCTCGCAAGAGCGTCCATTTGGACGAAAAACTACGCTCCGTTATCGAAAATCACAAAGGGCAAATAAAAATGACCAAAAAAACACCGTGTAACAAATTTTTCAACAACGCGAGGCATCGACGATACTGTCGATCTCCGCGATCGTAAAATCGCATTTCGCCTATCGTTGCTGTTCGGGAAAGGGGGTGATAAATAAAAAGATTATTTTGTAAAAATAGTTTAAACAGCCACGATACTCGCTAGATAGCGACAATTCTTTGCATAATAGTTGGCAACGTTGCTCCATTCGAATCATTGACAGACGTTAAGGATCCTTTCGTGGAAATGATCCTCCATGAACTCATAAATATTTGGTCGTAAATCGTAAAATATTTGTGACGATCGATTACCAAAAAAAAAAAAAGCAATGTCTCTCATGCCAATTTCAAGCAAGGCAAATTGTTTATTGTTTCTTTTCTTAAATCATTTTATAACATGGGCTCGATTGCGAATCGTAGCTCGTTCGATCAATTAAAAAAATGACGTCTTCATCGTCCGCCTGTACTGCAGTTCGAACCTTTGCACACTCGTAAGTGAAAGAACTCGATACGATAATTTTTTTTGCTAATTTCGATATATGAGAGAAAAAAATGTTTATCGAACGAAAAAGCACTCCGGAATTCATTTTTTCTGACAGCTGTCAAAGATTTCGTTTTATTTGTTGGTTTGTTTGTTTTTTTTTTCGAGCTCGCATCGCTCGTTTCCGTGCCACGAAGCTTAGTGGAACTCGTCGCTCATTAATCTCAACGGTGCTACACACACACATTCTAACGAGAAGGAACGGGCTCTCCAATGATCATCTATAAATATCTAAACTAAGCTATTACTTCTACGAGCTACACGTGTTCTCTTTAAACTTTTCTTGTTGTTCTTGTTGCTGTTGTTTGTCCTATTATTCTTCTTATTAATTCTGCGTATGTCACGTTCTTCTTTTGTGTGTGTTTTTTTTTTATTATTGAAATTTCTTTATCTCCCCTCGACTAAATCGGGCCTCGACTCTAACTGTGAGTCACTAAAAACTTCATTACTACGCGCGAAACTACCTCACCACTAAATTAGCAACACGGACATTATTATTTTGTTTTTTTTTTTTGCCTTTTTTTCATCATTTTCACCGCTCACGACGTTTTCCACTAGTTCGGAGTTTCTTGCGTAATTTCTTTCTCTCTTTTTGTCCTCTTAAATCTCTTCATCGGTTCACACCTCGCCGTTTCTCCACACGCAAATTCGTTCCTTTAAAATATTATTCTTTCTTGCATTTGCCCCCTTAACGCCCTAAGAAGAGGATTATCGTTTATGAATTTCTTTATTTTCATGCTTTCTTTTTTCTTCTGTCATTTTTTTTTGTTTCGTTAACCAATTAATTATAGTTAATTATTCTTACAGCTAAAGCTTTTTTTCTTTCCCTTACTCCTTTCGATCCTATTACTTTTATCTAACGCGGTGGTTGTTTTGTTCGCTTTTTTTCCAATTGTCACCGTCATATATATATATATATATATATATATATATATATATATATATATATATATATATATATATATATATATATATATATATATATATATATATATATATATGACGTATTTATGTATAATATATAATTTTACTCGGATATATCACTTTACCCCGCTGCCATGTACGTCAAGCACGGACCCCAAAAATCTTTGGGAAACCGCCATGTGGTTTGCATTCACCTAACCAGATAAATACATTTTTTGCACTCATTTCTTTCGAGACAGACACACACACTCGATTGTATTTTTTCCCCTCATTTTCCTCTCTTTCTTTACAGAATATTGGAAATTGCACCCTGATAAAGCTCGACAAATCGAGGGGGGGTCACGCCGAGCAAATCAATTAGGATGAGAGTCGATTTTTTTCTCAACGCGTTTTGAGTCTTTGGTGCACGTGATTTTGTTCCAATCTTACGTGTAAAAAAAAGCAATATAGAATGGACGTATAAAAAGTTGCGAGAAAGGTGTGTGTGTGTGTGTGTGTGTGTGTGTGTGTGTGTGTGTGTGTGTGTGTTTTAAAATATCTTCTCCATTTGGAAAATAAACATTGTGCCATCGATAATTCTTCAGACTCGATCCTAAGTGTCGCAATACGGTAGACGTACGTTGCATTAGTTGTCCCGTTTGCGGTTGTTCGTTAGGACCTCGTGTTTCTCGGGAGTTTCGAAAAAAATTCGGCTCGGTGACCCCCGCCTCAACGAATATTACGGTTTTAGCAAAAAGTTGGACGAACTTCTGAGATTTGTGGTTTGCGTCGCTGCGTCGAAACGTGTGAAGAAAAAAAGAAAATAAAAACATCGTCGCGTTTCAAACGCAATTGCGAAATCGTCAACGATCTTCGTATACCCTGTAAGGTAGATTGGAGAAAAAAAAAAAACGTCTTTGATTAATTAACGATAATTGACTTTTTGCCGCGCGTATCGCTCAGGCAGGGCGATTGGTATCGACGTTGGAAAGTTTTTTGCTTCGTTATACTCGGTGCGCAAAGATTTCGACAGGCTGGGGCAGGGCAGGGCGCGGGAGGGAAGACGCGCGGAAATATTTTGTCACCGATGATGTATCAAGAGAGAGAGAGAGAGAGAGGGAACAGAAATTTCTCGCGATCGTTTCAAGCGTGTGCGGGAGATACAAATCCGGGTGAAAATAGCTGCACGTTTATTATCATAGAAGATCTTTTCTCATCTATTTATATTGTCAATCGCTAAAGAAGTGTCCTCAAAAACGGTCGGGCGGTTCTCGCGGAAAAGTCTGCCGAAGGAAATAAAAGGAATTCAGAAATATTCATTTTCATTGCATTCCAACGATGCAAACTTGAGTCTCATCTGTACTTGTTGATATTTTCCTTTATTAGGACAAAACTCTCGAGAGTGATGACCCCACGACAGTCGCAACTTTCGAGCCGCTCAACTGTTTGCAGCGCTGCTCTACAGTTTGCTAAAAATGTATGAGGGAACCCCACGAGAAACTGAGCCGAATTTAACAACGTTAAAATAACTCACACTAAAATCACGCAGCAATAATTCGAAAACATTGCAAAAAGTGTCTTTCGTGTATAAATTACGCACAGGGAAAGAAAAACTAAAAAATTCTGTATTATTTTCGTCATTGCGTTCCTGCGATATCCAAAAGTGAGGCAACGTTCCACAAGAACGCGTGCGGAGCTACCGAAAATCAGAAGTTTCATAATTCATCAACAGATCGGTGGATCTATTCCAAATTTTACGTGCAAGCTTGGAAACCCCGAAGTGGACGTCCAATTTTATATCGCCACGTTGGCATTTCCGTGAGCCCCCCATCCGCCCTCAACGTAAACTACGGGTCGTCGATTGACGCGGACTCCGTTCGCCATCTCGTATCGGTAGGGAAATATTTCGACGCTTGCGCCCTCCCTCGCCCCGCTTTAAGTACTAAAAATGTTACGAAGCTTCGAGGAATTGCTCGAAAGATATTTCCACCTCGTAAAAAGTTGCTCAAAGATTTTTGGTCTAGCCCGTGCCTGCGTCGACTAAACACCTCGGAAAGAAACAAAAAAAAACGACGAAGAGAAACAAAGTTCATCTCGTATCTCGCGGAAATTTCTTAAATTCTAGGATCCTCGCATTCGTCATTCTCACGACACACGCGCGTGAGCTCGTCGCGACCTGGCTCGTCTCGCACACCCGTGTGTCTACCTAATTATAAATGTATCGTGCGCAATACGATTACGTAACCCTTTAGCAATCATCATTACAATTACTTTATTATAATTAGTGTTACAAAAGCTTGATTATTTGGATCGGACTGTAGCAATATATTCACATAACTATTCATCGTGGAAAATAAAAATTCAACGTTTACAATTACAAATCACTCCACGATCGTTTTTTTTTTTTCCACAATTATCGCATTTCCTTCTCTTTCCAAACACCCAGCCCCCCAACCTCGTTCGCTCGGGCGAACGAGCCTTTCGTACCTCCGTCGCTCTCTCCTTTCTCTCCCTTCGTATTACCCGGTTAATTCGTAATAAATACAATTATTCGTAGCCATCCATCCGTAATGCGAATTTCTATCCCTCGATCCCACGCAATCCCAATTTCAAGGTAGTTTGAGAAAATGATGATTTCTTCTCGTTCGCCGTATCTCCGTACTTGGGCATCGCGTGCGCCTTCGCTCCGCCTCGTTCTCGGGATGTGAAAATGAAAAATGTAGAGAATACTCGTTTCGCTCCATTCTGTTTTACGCTCGCGTGTGTTTCGTGTCAGCTCGCTCCATCTTTCTCGTTCGCACACGCAGTTCGCAGTGTCGCACGGCACGTTGATGCGTGAGGATAATTCCGACAAAGTATCGGGTAAAACAGGAAAAATGAAATCATCGTGATTCGCGAACACACGCGTCGTTTCGACCGGCTCGTATTTTACTCCTCTCCTGTTCGGATCTCTTACCCGCGTCTCGTCGCCCCAAGTGGAGAGTAAAAAAATGTACAAACTATCAATGGCGGTCGGACCCGCGCGTGAAACACACGGGTCGTCTATTGCAGGTTTACTCTTGAGGATTATCCGAAACACACCCACACACACACACACCTCGCCCTTACATGCTCGAACCTCCGAACGAGTGATTCACGCGAATTACAAATCGTGAGATTCGGTTACAAAATGTTCTCGACGCGCGGGACGCCTTTTTTTGCTCGTGGCGCGACCCTTTGGTTTTTTAACTTTCTACAACTTTGTTTCTCCCTGCATCTCGGTATTTCTTGACACTTTCAAACCTTTCTTTCTCTCTCTCTCTCTCTCTCTCTCTCTTCCTCGCTCCCTCACCCCCCTCTCTCATACAAATTAGCCGTAAGTTACGCCTCTATTGTCATTCCCTCACGGAAGGAATATGTATCTATTATCAAAATATCGCATGTGCCTCGGATCGCCATCCACACTCGAACGATTAGCCCATAGATGTCGCTCTCGCAATATTCTTCGCGAAAATCGCGCGCTCGCGTGCCCGATCTGTGGTTTTTCTTTTTATCGTTTCGCCACGGCTAATTGTGTGTATGCGTGTGTTCGTCGTTATTTGCGCCTCGAAAAGTTCGGCGGGCGAGAAACAGAGAAGGGAGACGCGCACTCTGTACGTTATTTGTTTTTCCTCGACGTGTCAACGCCACGATACAACTCGCGGCGCGAAAGATCAGCGATTTTCACCTCTCTACCGGTTGACTTCTCATTGAATTCTCGAAATTTCCCGTACGGATATCACGGCAATGTGGAAACTCGGCGATCGTCGTTTATTCTCAACGATCCTGCGAGATATTCGCGCGTTATCGTGGACACCGCGCCACATCGGCGAAGTGAGCGCGAATGTAACTTTCCGTCTACCGGGATCCCGCTGTTTCGGATGGCTGAGCCGAGGTCGCCGGATTGTGACTTGTCTCGTACTCCATGACCTCCTGGTAGATCAATTCCTTCCATTGATCGACCGTGTGTTCCCGCTCGTCGACGCTGTGATCGTAGGGACCCGGTGCCGGCTTGAGGGACACGCGAACGGAAATGAAAAAAAATGGTGAAAATTGGGCGAGACATGAGCTATGCGGGGAGAATTTGTTTTTTTCTTCAATTTTGTCAAAAAATCGTTTAAAAAATTAATATAATTGAAAAATTGTAATTTGCTATAAGAAATCTTTGAAAATTGTTTATTAGGACGTTGAATGAGTTCTCGGGGTTTTACCAACAGATGGCGTAACAGAACTGCGTGCGTGGAGTTGATGGTACCGCTAGGGCTTGCAATTCAGATATCCGCGAATTTTTTAAATCCGGGTAATGAAGGCAACTGAATGTGGATTATTGCGATAATACGGATAATAAAATTCATTAAAAAATTACGATTTGAACATGGAACTAACTATAGTGAGACAAAAATTTCGGCATTTGTTTGCAAAAATGTATGGTGAAAATTCTCGAAAAAATAAAGTCCGAGTGGAGTATCGAAATTCAGCGATATTTTCAGTTCAACGACTGTATAATTGAGTAGCGATGCATTGTTTTTTCCTTACAGCATTGACCTCTCCCTCGTCGTACCAGACGTTTATGTAATTGTGCAGCAAAGCGTCGTCCACGGAGATACGCCGTTCCGGATCGATAACGAGCATTCGCGATAGCAAATCCCTGGCTTGGCTCGCTTCGTTTCGTGAAAAAAAAACAAAAACAAAAAACAATATTTCATTATCAAGCGAACGTATAAATATGCGCGAATGAGCGGACAGTAGTGGATACAGCGGTCAGTATTCGGCGATTTGCTCAGTCAAGCAGGATTGACCTGGGTCGATACTTGAATGGGTACTTAAGGGGTTAGGCTACTGTGAAAATGGCGAACATTCATTCGTCGCTTGAGGCAACTCAAATAGAAGAGGAAAGTCTAACATATGGTGCGGAAATCCCAGATTGAAGCTGAACTTATCATTACAATGATAGAACTGCTGGTAAAAATTTAAACGCGCTTTTCTCGAAACTATGCCTCTCAAAACGGTGTACGCGATTTCTCGACATTTGATAAACGGATTGATTTTAAATTTGGTACACTTATTCGGTGTAATGGTAGATAATACTCCACTCTATGTCTTGAATACTTGAATAATAATAACATTTGAGCGACGTTTTTCTTCTTAACATTTTCTTCATCATTTATTAACAATAATAATGTCATTTTTTCGCGAGAATTTGAAAAAAATTCATGAAATTATTTTTTGGTGATTGAAACACAATATCAGAGAAAATCTCGGTCGAGGCTTAGCCGATGTTGTCTCTTTTGAGCAAAAAAACTCGTTTTATTCGTTTCAGATCAACAGGGTGGCCAAAATCACGTACACCGCTGAGCTCCTCACGTTCCTCCACGAGATTGCTTATAACTTCTTCAATTAAGGTCGTCCTATCGCCAGGCTTCGATCCATAGGATTTTCATAATTTTTCTTTGAGTTTCACTGAATATATTAATAATGGTCTCTGTAAAATTTCAGGGTTGATTATCGACCTAATTACAGAGAAAAAATATTGAAGATGCGTGTTTTCGTGAAGGGATTCCGAGACGACATACAGAAACCCAATTTCCGGTCGCTACAAAAGTGTATATAACAGTGGGAATCCGTCAAATTCTTCAAAATAATCATATTTACATACTCAACACTTGTAGTAATACAATGCTCTCAGAAAAAAATTACGCTTATTGACATAATTTTTCTGTAATATCGAGTTTAATTTGAACTTCCGGTATTGGATTTATTACCACTTGCTACGACAAAGAGACGTGAGAGCAAGGCAACAGCTGACTGTAGTCCTAACCTCATCTCACTCATTCGAATTTCCACACATATTTCATTTTCAACCGACATATTTCGCCGACACAAATTTTCCACGCTTTTTGACATCGTTTTGCGAGATCGACGTTGAAAAGCGTGGAGGTTGAACTCGCCTGGTTGAGTAAAAAGAGACGGAGATAGGATCAATGTTGCCAAATATCAAACCGAGAAATACTGCGCGAATCATTGGAATAACTATTTTTTCATTTTTCCAATTAAATTTGTACATTCATTAAGGCCTTAAGCCACAGTAACGGGTATAAAATCATGTGCGAATTTAACCATTTTTTTCGTATGAAAAAGTGATTCATTCATAAAATTGATTACACATCTATTTAGTATGAATATCAAGCTGTTGGAAAATATGTATATATATTTTTTTCGATGTTCAGAATGGCCGACTACTCGAAACTTCTCGAAACAGCTTTTTTTCAATTGGCGTGACAAATAACTTCAACAATTTTCACTCGATTTACTTCAAATTTAAAAGTTATGTTCCTAATTGCATTTCACAGAGAAGTACGTACGGAATTTCTGATTAATCGAAAACTTTTTATTTTACGAGCAGTTTATGAGCAGTTATAGGGAAATTGTTCACTGAAAATCAATTTCTTAAGTTCAAATACCTACAACTTTTGAATAAAACAATATCTTTTTAATTCCGCACGTACTTCTCTAGGTATCCTGATGTAGATTGACGAGAATTTTTGTTTTTTGTTCTAGGTAAAAAATTGTGGATGTTAAATGTCACGCCGCAGAGCGCCTAAAAAAGATATTAATTTTATGAGTGAGTCACTTTTTCATACAAAAAAAATTGTTAAATTCGCACATGATGGAAAATGTTGGTTATTACAAATTATTTGTTTTGCGTATGTTAAAAATATAAGAGATCGTTAAGAATTCGGCTTCGGTCCGGCCAATGAAGGTTCTCCAAGGTTGTCGATGGAAATAAGAAGATGTTTTTTTTTCCCTCTAACGTTTCGGCCCTCTGGTTCGGGTCCTCTTCAGAATATATATTTTTTCTCGACGTTGTGATATGTCAGGTTTTTTACACATATTTGGAAAGATGTTACGTCCAAAAAACATTATTTACGGAGATAAATGATGTTTAGTGGGACGATGCTCAATAGATGGAGTTATTATCGTTTATCGGCGATTTTTAAAAATCTATTGAGTTAGTTCTTGAGAATTTGTTATCTTTCCGAAATGAGCAAAAACTCGAAATTTACAATTTGGTTCGTTACATGTTGAGTTGTGTAGCGGACGAAAGTTCGAGAAAAACTCAGTTTTCAACAACTCAACATGTAACGAACCAAATTGTAAATTTCGAGTTTTTTCTCATTTTGGAAAGATAACAAATTCTTAAGAACTAACTCAATAGATTTTTAAAAATCGCCGATAAACGATAATAACTCCATCTATTGAGGATCTTCCCACTAAACATCATTTATCTCCATAAATAATGTTTTTCGGACGTAACATCTTTCCAAATATGTGTAAAAAACCTGAAATACCACAACGTCGAGAAAAAATATATATTCTGAAGAGGACCCGAACCAGAGGGCCGAAACGTTAAAGGGGGAAAAAACACGTTCTTATTTCCATCGACAACCTTGGAAAACCTTCATTGGCCGGACCGAAGCCGAATTCTCAACGATCTCTTGTCACCTACACGGCCGCCCACTTCTTTGATTCATGTTAAAATATAAATTGTACAAGTCTCAAGTATGAACAGTGGTATGACCAGTATGAAGCGATGAGACTACCTTGAAAATATTTTTTTATAAAATTTGGTACACAATTTTCTGAATGTGCCTACAAATACATGTCCAAACGATTTTTCAATCATGTCACGTATTCCTTCAAACCTATTTTTTTTAAACCCTGATTTTCGCGTGAATTGAAGTTTGCATCCTTGGAATGCGACGAGATTATCTTTTTGGTACATTCAGGTCACAAATGTCACTGAAATATTTTCGAAGATCCTCATTTGGGATCCATAACCTAAAACTGCAAAAGAAGAGTTCAGATAGTAATAAAAACAAACAAAAAAGGAAAAAAATTGCGTTTTTCATCATTTTCCATGATTTTCGGCGTCGTCACAGTAGCCTAACCCCTGAACCGTGGACCAGTTTGCGCCGTCTACTGCTGGACGGCGATCAGTGAATCGTCACAATCCTACTGGATTGGACAACAATGGAGTACTTCCGGAAAAGATGGGCGACACATTGGGTAGCCAAAAAGGGTGGCAATCTCACCTTTCAGTCTATTGTGTTCCGAGGAATCCGTGGGGAATAATATATCGGGGAATAGCCTCTCGAAAGGATAGCCAGGATACCGTGGCCTGTTCTCAACGTAATTTCTCACTGTTGGCTGGAGTCGTTGCATGAATTCCTGGGCAGGTGTGCCAAGCTGCTCGATTATTTTGTTCCACTGGTCGATGTGATCGGTGCCGGGGAAAAGTACGCCGCCCCTAATCATCTCGCCCATTATACAGCCCACCGACCATATATCGACGTTCTCCTTGTAGCCCATCCCGAGAATCACCTCGGGCGCTCGATAATACCGCGTCACGACGTACGGCGTCATCATGAACGTCGTGCCCGCGGTTCTCGCCAGGCCGAAGTCCAAAATCTTCAGTGTACAGTCCGACTTCACGACGATGTTGCTCGGCTTCAAATCCTGCGCGATCGAAAAGGCAATTGCACAAAAGTATTCGAGTGTTCGTTTCGCGCGCTTGGAGGATCCTCCAAACGTCGACGTTGACCGCGAACGCGATACTAACCCTGTGGATTATACCGGCCGAGTGTAAATGCTTGATGCCGCAGAGCATCTGATAGAGGAGATAAGACATGCGCTCGTGATCGAGATCCATCTGGATAACTTGGCACAGATTGGCGTCCATCAACTCCATAACGAGATATACATCTTGAAACTCGTCCAGCGAGCGTTGAGGGGTGAACGCGTTCAAGAGACCGATTATCTGCAAATAATACCACCGATGGAACAATATTGATGTCAACCGAACGTCAGAACCAGACTCGTCGGACAATATCGTACGACGAGTCACGACGCGGAAGTTTTCAATTTGCATCGCTTTCTTTTCCGATCCGTGTCATCGTGTGATTCCATTGGTCGAAAAAAATCATTCGCACTCTTCAAATTGAAGAATGGCGGACGCGTTTTTTTTTAAATTCTACATTTTTGAAATTCAACACCCGCATGATCGTAACCGGATCAATACCAACCAGCTATGATACTCCATTAAGCGATCAATCCAGTGTAACATTTTTGGAATATCGTTTTTTTTTGCATTATCCAAAAATTTGGATTTTCATAAACATGGTGGTAAATTTTTATCGCGAAATTCGAACTATTCCGGTCACTACGGCCTTGCTTGAAAAAAGAGAATCGACCAGCTGCGTGCGAGCTGGCGCGGCCGGTGCGCCTTTTCTCGAAACGTCGTTTTTCAAAATGGTGAAGGATTTTAAGGGAGACTTTGTCCTTGAAATGCAGCGGGAGATGTTAGCGGCTCAACATGAGCAGCTAGAAGAAGAGGAGGGATGCCTCTGTGGACCAGGCATTGCCGATTAGCGGTAATTATAAACACATTTGTGTAAACACATTACAAAACTTTAAACGCGTTTTTCTCGAAAACACGTTTTTAAAAATGGCTGACATTCTCCTGACCGCTGTAATTAACATATCGACCTGAGGCTTGGAGAGCATACTCAGAAAATATGTCTTCACGGAATGACGGATCGTTTTTTCGATAGATACATTTTTGCATTTATTATTTATCTTTCTATGCGAAAAAAAACGCGAAAATTCGATTTTTTTTAAATTGCCGCCATTTTCCGAAATTTGTACTAAACGAAAAACCCATCCGTCATTCCATGACCAAAGGGTCACAGATTGATAATATGCTTTGAATTTGTGTTTCAGATCAACAAAGAGGGGGCAGTGATGTCAGCCGTTTACCTCCCGCGATTTAAGGACCTGTTTTCGCGGAGCTGCAACGGCCGCCATTTTGGTTTTTTTTTTCAAAAAAAAATTTTTTTAACGTTCTGTATATCATGAATAAAAGCAAGAAAAAAAAACCGCACTCAAAAAGCTTTACTCGTTTCCTTTAAAAAAAATAAAATGTAAACACCTGAAATATGGCACTCCAAGGACAAAGTCTCCCTTAAACGAAGAGTTCTGAAGCAATCTGTCTCAAATTTTGCCACATCCTTCTTCACTCTATTCCTTAAGGTAGAAAGAGCACGCGCTCTTGATTTCTATAGATTTTTTTTTCAAATTTTAACCAAACATTGTTCATCTCATTATGCATGTTTGAGTAAAATTTCAGAACATTCGACTATTGAGATCGGGAGATAATTGATTTTAAAATTGCAACTTTTAACACTGCAGGGTCTGCACTGACCGAAAGTCAGGTCACATAATTCGTTGTACCATTCTATTATGTTTATAAATTGTGAAAACAAATTATGTTTAGATAGCAAACTAGTTAGAGAAAGAGTGAAAAAAGTTTGGATTGCCTTCATTATTCAGTTTAGCTAAAAACGTTCAGTAAAAACAGAATAATTATCCGTAAAAAAGATGTGTCCCATATAATGAGAAGACATATAGCAACACCGCAGAACAGGATTGTTCAATATTTCGAGAAAAAAAAATTATCGCGTTCCCAAAGTCAAAAACTTTTATCATAGAAAAAATATTTGCCTTATAAATGTTGATATTTTATATTGTTTATGTTATATTCATTAACGAATAAAAGTGTTGGTTTATTCATAACTAGTTGACAACTTTGTGCGATTAGAAATTACTTCCAAATAAAAATTTGTGTTGCAGTATTATTTTAAATATTCCGCGCAATCTTACGTCATTGGATATGTGAAACGATGCGGTGTTGCCATATGCCTTCTTATTATAAGGGACAAATATTTTTAACGGAAAATTATCCAGTCTAAATTTCAATGCAGACCCTGCAGTGTTAAAAGTTGCAATTTCAAAACCCATTATCTCCTAATCTAGATAGTCGACTGTTCTAAAGTTTCATTCAAACATGCATAATGATATGAACAATGTCTGTTCTACCTTAACGTCGTATGGAAGTGTTTTTTTTTTAATTTCACATTTTTTAACGAAAAACTGTCGAAAACAGGCCCCATTTGACACTTCATTTTGAAATGGTGACCATTTTGATCATTTTCATCGAAAAAAATCCTCCGTGCGCCTCTACAGTTTTCTATACTGCTTAATAATCTTTTTGGTTTTTTTTCAGACAATTTTTGGAGCAGTAGGACTTTCCACCGCCAGGCGCTATTCTTTTTAGACATCATTTTGCAGTGTCCAATCAAATTATATAAAAAATAAAACTCAAAGATAAAAAAAAATTAAGGGGTTACCCCCACTTGCGGTTTTGAAAAAATCGATTTTTTTTTTAATGCATTTTTTCGAAGTATAAGTATCTGAGAATATGTCCTGAAAATTTCAAGTCGATCCGAACAAAATTGACTGAGATATGAGCGTTGAAAGAGAAGAAGCCGCGTTGAAAGAGCGTTAAAAGGGAAACTTTGAACGCGTTTTTCTCAAAATGGCATTTCTGAAGTCGGTGACCAATATTACTCGAACACTAATGAACCGATCTTCTTGAAATTTTGCAGGCTTATTTAATACATAAAAATGTAGTCTTTAATCGTTCGATTTTTGTTTTCGAAAAAAAATGGCCGTTTTATAGCGAAAAAACGGCCGTTTTTTTTCGTTAAAATCGAACCATTAAATTTGACTGTCCGCCATTTTGTGAAAAATGAATATTTTTTAAAATCCTTCGATTAAAGACTAGTTTATACTTATATTTGACTAAATCCGTCCGCATTTTTTTTTTTTTCAGATGATCCACTTCGCCGCAATGTTGGTCACCGCAAAACGTGTATATGAAAACATTATTTCATTGACAGCCATTTGCCACTAAACAATGTAATATTTTTCAATAAAAAAATTACTGAAAGTTCTTCAAGATGTGTTCTTTAAGATGGTATATTGATCGATTAAAAAAGTTTTGTAGTTTTCCTTAAAAAAATTCATGAAAAAGGCCTTTTTTTGCGCTACAAGTGGGGGTAACGCCTTAAGTCATTTGAACAGCCGAAAAATGAATCGGACTGATTATCGAATTTTATTATTTTTCAAATTATGAAAATCAGCAAGTTTCAAGCCAGTCACGCTGGAATGGACCCTTTAAGGGGGGATTGTCTTTTTTTTCGCAAAATTTACCGCTTTTTGGGAATTTTTTTGTGAAGAAAGTATACAACGGAAAACTTGTGAAACTTGGCATATAGTTTTATTGATCTGTTTACTACATACAAAAAAATTTTTAAACAATTTCATCAAAAAATCCGCCTCCCACCCCCCTCGACGCGCGATGGTCCTTTTTTGATGGTGTGCACGATTTCTCAAAAACTATTCAACCGATTGCCTTCAAATTTGGACAGAATGCTCAGCTGACATCCTTTTATCGTTTGATGAAGCAAAAAAGCAATACGTTTAATATTTTTTTATTTATAACAAAAAATCGATCAATTTTTTTCGAAAAATCGATACTTCAAGTTCAAAACGTCACCAAATCGTCAATTTTTTCCCCTTCATCGAACGATAGCTATATGTGTCTAAAGTAAAATGCTTTTTGGGTTTTTGTTGCAGGATGAACGTGAAGGCTGTAATCGTGCACACCATCAAAAAAGGACCATCGCGCGTCGAGGGGGGTGGGAGGCGGATTTTTTGATGAAATTGTTTAAAAAAATTTTTGTATGTAGTAAACAAATCAATAAAACTATATGCCAAGTTTCACAAGTTTTCCGTTGTATACTTTCTTCACAAAAAAATTCCCAAAAAGCGGTGAATTTTGCGAAAAAAAAGACAATCCCCCCTAAAAAAAGATACTCGTCCATATTTGAAAATTTGAATAAATCAAGGTGATCACCATTTTTATCGGATTCGTAAAATAGAATAATGCCAACACGCAAGATATGTATTTTACGCAGATACGATTTGCCCATAACAGTGCATTGGGAGACAAATCGCGAAAACGTCAGGCTGTCAAAGACACTCACATTTTTATGATTGACAAGCTTCATCAGCTTGAATTCCCGATAGGCTCTCTTGGCGTGGGTGACGTTCTGAAAGGGTCTCGACAGCTTTTTGATAGCAACATTTTGTGCCGTCACAGTGTCGTATGCAGCGCTGAAAAGGAAACAAACGAAAATGCCACGTTGAAAAACATTGAAGCTGCCTGTCGTAAATTGTTCCGCATACATCTGTTTGCACAGTCCAATGAACTGTTTCGTTTAGCTCGCAAAAATAAAAACCGTGGAGCGTTCTACCCAAGTGTACTCAACGGCAGCGATTGTAGACTCAATTTGGTGAAGAAGTCATGTGGAATTGAGAAGCAGACGAAGGATATCAGTGAATTGAAGATAAGAATGAGAAGGGATAGACTGCATGAAATCGCTGATGGAAGTGACCAAGAGAACGACCTACGTGATGGGGATTGGGGCTGAAGGGAAGTGGAGTACTTACCAGACGATTCCTTGCGCCCCCGAGCCAATGGGCTTGAGATTCTGGTAGCGCTTGAGAATAGTGAACTTGGTGTCTCCGACCTCGACCGTGTAGAACATGGCGAATAGCCGGGTTGTCATGTCAGGCCACAGATAAGGCATGCGCCTCGGTGAATCTCGCCTCTCCTTCACCTGTATCTCGACACCGGAGCACTCCTGGTGCGCTCTACGAGGACTTACGCTCTTAGCCACTTTGATGCTCGCGTTTTTGTTGTTATTCCTGTATTTTTTTTTTATTATTTATTCGAGCTCTCCAATAATACTTCGTTCTTCGGCTTGGGCGACGACGTCGAACGATCCCTCGAATCTTCCGCGACTCCTGACGAAATTGAGGTCTGTCTCGAGATGCTTCAGGCACGCGACCTCATTTATTCGGTCCAACGGTCGGATTTGTCTGTGGAAAAAGACAAATGCGAATCCTCGGTACAATCATTGGATGGTGACAATTATTCGGAAAGAAAGTTGATCGGGGCAATTGAATGCATACTGGAGAGAGAATCAATTTTTGTGACGTTGAAGTTTGCATCGTTGGAATGCAACGAAAATAATTATTTTTTATTGCTCATTTTTTTGCCCTTGTAGACTCCGAAAATTACTCAAAAGTTTCCACGTATTCTCAGTGGAGATTTATTACTTTAAGGGAATAGGCCACACTAGAGGCCGAAAAATAGGCTTTTTGGGGATTTTTTGTTCAGAAAAACTACAAAATAAATCGAGATTACAAAAAGGGTGTTTATCATACATATCAGTGACTGTATGCAATAATGTATATTTCAAGATATATTCAACATTTCAAGTGAATCGGTTGAAAATTGTCTGCGTTATGTTTCCGGCCGATTTAAAAACTGCAGTTTTGAGATAAACGCTGCACGGCCGCCATTTTGAAATTAATCGCTTCAAAAATATTATTGTATACTGTCACTGATGTGTATGGTAAACACCCTTTTTTGTAATCTCCATTTATTTTCTAGCTTTTCTGAAAAAAAATCCCTCAAAAGCCTATTTTTTCGGCTTCTGGAGTGGGCCTTAAGGCCTTAAGGCGCAAAAATAGGCATTGGATAATTATAGAAATTAAAAAATTAGGAATGAGGAGAAAGACTTCATTGCATTCCAAAGATGCGGACTCCAACGTCTTATTGGGGGAGGGGGGGGGGCAATGATTAAGTTCCATGTTTTTTTTTTTTTTTCAAGGAAAGATTTCTTTACTATTTTCGAGACTTTCAAGGAAAGGTTGCGAGATCGATCTTGCCGACTTCGATGAAATTTGGCATGCGTGTAGAATGGGTGAAAATAGGCAACGCGTATTTTTTTTATATCTGTGGAACCCGATTTTTAAGGGGTGAAACGCACCCTAAAAAATAGGGGTGTTTTTCGTTTTTCGTCGATAACGTTATCGTTCTCATCTCCGATGTATAGTCCATGAAAAAAATAAAATTTTTGCAATTTGAATTTTTTCTGATTTGAAAAACACCCCAATTTTCGAGGGTGCGTTTCAACCCTTAAAAATCGGGTTCCGCAGACATTAAAAAAAAATACGTGTCGCTTATTTTTACCCATTCTACAAGCATGGCAAATTTCATCTGATTCGAAGAGATCGACCTCGCAATCTTCCCTTGTTAGGGTATGTTTTAATACTACGTGGTATTTTTTAATTAAAAATTAAATCTTAAATTAATATTTATTAATCTTTAAAACCGCATTTTCGAAACTGGTGTGACGCATACCTAAAGAACTAATCGACCGATTCTGATGAAGCTTGCTGAAAATTCTTTTAACCTCATTATCTAAAACATCACCCCAACAAATGTTTTTGAAAAAAAAAATGTATCGCAAAATGTAGCCATTTTTTTGGAAAATTCAATCTTTTTGTTTCAAAGCGTACCATTTCATCGATTTTCGATATTCCTCACTTTTTCTTGGTTCATATTCTGCGTATGAGTATTAACGAAAGAAAAATCTTCGTTGGCTTTTTTTCAGATCAATCCCGCCGACGCTACGTGCCACGACGTCTGACAACATCCGTCGCAGCTCGTTTAGAAGACCGTGGCATATCTCCACCATTTTTCAAAATTAAAAATCAAACCATGTCACAGCCAAAAGTAGTAATAAAACATACCCTCAGTCTCAAGAATGATAAACAAATATTGTCTTAAAAAAAAAAAATTACGAAAATCAGCAATTATTTCCTCGCTTTGATTGGTGCAACCGAACTAAATGTCAAGTCAATTGACTAAATCCGTGAGCGCGAATTACAACCCTTTGTAATCCGACTGTGACGATCCTCCATCGGTCGACAGAGTGCAAAATCAGGCCGGCGAAAAAAAAAAACTTTATTCCCAAACTGCGCAACTGCGGAGCCTTCGAGCTCAATCAGTTCGGCGTGCTCGCGATTAAATTATTTCAGTTTGCCGTCCTTGATTACTTTCCTCTTTAGGCTCTCAGCCCATTCCCAAACGAACGCAAACGCAGTTTGATAGTTAATGCACACGGGATTCCCGTCCAATGGGATTCAATGAGAATTCGATGCATCTCGACGTACACATCACGCGTATGTAAATACACGCATACACGAGTGCATATACGTATCTCAACGTATACAAAGGTGGAGTAGGAGAGTGAGAGGTTCTCTTTATGGAAATTCGAGCGTCACTCTAAATCCCTGCAACTGCATCGAGAGTAGCCATTGTCTGGCGATACGTGCTCCATGGCTTAATGGAGTGCAGAGCGATGAACGGTAATTATATGTTCGCCGATGCTCACCCGCTCCACGAGCATCGTCACTGTCATTTTCAACACGTTGAACACAAATGTGGCAAGGCATGCCTATCGATCGCCGAAAATCAAACAGTTATTGCAAAATTATCTATGAGAAAATGCATCGATTACCGTTCGATAAAGATATTCATATATGTACATTTAATATTCGCAGTGTCTCGTTTTCTGGCCTCGAAATGAGCCCAGGGTGCTTCTATATGCATAAACGATGCGGACATTAACGTTAACGAGCCTCCCGATCATTCGACCTGATACTTTCGCACGTTTGCTTTACACGTGCACTCTGACGTCTCTCAATGGCCTGCCTCGAAAAATGCATACTCGTTACGTAGGGGAGAGTAGGGTACAAGGTATCACGGGGCACTGTGAACTGGATCCGATTTCTCGGGGGTTTGTAGCTCGGGAATTCCGAAATTTTTTGTGTTGGAGCGCGATTTATATTTGGTTTCGTCAGGCCTAAAACAAAGTCGATAGCAGCTCACAAAGAATTATTAAAAATTAAAAAATGGTTTGACACTTGGAAAAAAATATTTCGCTCGCCGGAAAAACGTTAAATATAACGTAACTTTCCGCAGCGGCTGGGGTTTTCCGGTCCTAATCGACAGTTTTATGATTCATGATGAGCTCAGTGACTTGTGTTTTTCTATTTGTAGTTTAATTAATAGTTATTTTCATCAATGATCAAATATTTAAGGGGCTAGTCCACTTTGAAAGTTTCGAAAAATCGATTTTTTTACTGTTTTTGAAAGTACGTACATGCAATCAGAAGGGATTTTGTACGATGCAGGAATTGCCGATTGAGTTTAGGTCAAAGTTTTCCATAGTATAAACGTCAAACGCGTTTTTCTCGAAACAACGTTTTCAAAATCTAGCTCCATCGTATCTCTAAAACCAATAAACCGATTCTCTTGGAATTTGAACCCAAGATGACCCTCAATGGTTTTAAAATTTTGATTTTTTATTGAAAAAACGCGTTTTTTTTTTCACTTTTTTCGTTTTTCATCTGCTGCGTTTCATTTTTTGATAAAACTTACATCCGAGGGTCATTCTGTAGCTGGTGTCATACTGAATCTAATGGAATTTGATTTTTTTTGTTTCAGACAAGCCGTTGCCGAGTTGTGATGGAGCTACCTAGCCCACATGTTTTTGAGGCGTTACGTTAAACTACAGTTTTTGTGCTTAAAAATGAATAAAAATGAATTTTTGAAATTCATTCCAAGACTTTATTTATCAGGGCCCAACAACTTTTATATTCATATCTTTTATAAAATCCTAACAAAAAATCGCGAAAGTAGCCTTTTTTCGTGGCTCCAAAGTGGACTGGTCCCTTAACTCGTGGGGTAAAATGTATCACCGAGATGTGGGGCACAATGCTCCGACTCCCAATGAGGAAACAAAGAAGTGACGACGCTCCGGAGAAGCGCAATGTGTCACGTGCCGCTGTCAACGACGTGTGATTTGTAAAAATAAGACGTTCCTGTGATATTACTGATTTTATACTGATACTGATATACTAATTTTGTTTGGGTACGTACTGTTACGTGTAAAAATCTGTTATCTATGTTAGAAAAATATAAGAGTTTCAACCGCCTCATTGTACCCTACGTTTCGCAGTGGATGATACACTGTACCCACCTATATGATATATATTACCCCACCCATGTTTCCCATCACATTATTCCGGTATTTTTAATCTTTTTGCAAAAAATATGGGAGCTTCGTTGTGCGCCTAAAGGTCTGTAAAATCGGTTATGACCTTTCTTCTCTAATCAGACTACCTTGGTTAGAGTAAAAGTTCGTCAGAAAAAAAGTGACACACTGTACCCCACCTTCCCCTACTTGCTGCAAAGCAAACTCCCAGCAAGCTTCAACGCCTCGTCGATGCATCCTGTTCCAGAGACAAGCCTAAATGTTTATTTCGTAAGGCGGGACACCACGGTGACGGGTCAAAAAATCGATTTTTTTGTACATTTTCTCAAAGTATATTATATTCAAGAATATGCGAGAAAAAATTCTAGTTAAGATATTGACAATTGACTGAGTACGTGTACTCAAACTTTCCATTGCGTTTTTCTCGAGGTAACATTTTTCGATCTGGCCGGAATCATAACTTGCTATAATTTCCCGATTTTTAATTTAAAAAAACCAAAAATTCTATAATTGCAGTAGCTATGGTTGCACGGAGCCGTTTGTTTTAATGTAGTATTTTTTAAACCCCGAAATATACGTAAAAATTTCGCCAAAATTACTTCTTGTAACACCGACCATTTTGTTTTTTTTTTTCGACATAGCTAAGTACAACAACAACTCCATTCATATAGATTATAAAACTTTTTCATTTTGATTCTTCAGACCAACCATTGTCAAGTTATCGATCCGACTGTTGGACCACATTTTTTATACAGAGCCTCTATTATACCTCAACAACGTTGTTCATTTTAAATTTTTCAAAATACAAATTTACACGAGATAAGGTCATCGTAAGGTTAATAACATATATATTATTTTCTAAATCCCAAATATATAATCTAGTAGACCAAAAATATCGGAAAAAACGACCTTTTTCGGTCTGTCACAGTTGTAGATGGTCTGTCACCCATGAGGATGGTTCTTTGACGAGGAAAAAAAATCTAAGTACATATGTGTAAGAGTGTGTACTTGCCGATGTGTGGCACTTTTCCATGCTAATTTTTAGTCGCTTCTCGTTACTCGCATCTGAGAGGAAGATCAGTGGGGTGAAACGAGGAGGATCAAAACGACATGTACATATAGATGTGTGTAATCAGGCCCGGGGCTAAGAGGATACACAGACTAGAGAGCAGTTTGATGCATTTTTTAAGATGCTTTTCGAGCTCGTGGCGAAACCGAGAGATGTACAATGCGGATGGTGTCCAGGTTCGGGGGATGTTCATCAACGCATACATCCCCACGATGCTGAAGTTTGCATCGTTGGACTGCAACGAATTTAATTTCATTTGGCACATTTCACCGACAAAAGTTCTTCAATTATTTTTGAAGATATTTATTTGGCGATCTATATTATGAATCTATCAAAAAAGATCACTTATAACAATAAAAATATGGAAAATAAAATGTAAAACGAAACTTTCGTTGCGTTCCAACGATGCAAACTTCAACACCATACATCCCCATATATATGTACAAGGCGATGCTAAAGTTTGCATCGTTGCAGTGCAACGAAAATTAACTCTCTTTAATTGTTCAAATTTCTTTTGGCCCTTTGAGACTGTGAAAAACCCTGAAACGTTTTTACGTAGTCTTGTCAGATATTCACGACCTCAATTTGCACAGAAAAGGCTTTCCATAATGATGTTAAAAAAATGGAAGATAAACAAAAAATGAATAGTTGTCTTGCAACGATGCAAACTTCAACGTCATATACGAAGAAGAGGATTACTGAAACCCATGGTCCCATACTCAACATTCCGTAAGTCCGATTTTAAATCACCTTTAAACAAATATAATCATTTTTTTATAAAGGTCTTTTCAAGGGCCGCCCTGAGCCCTAAATGAACGATCTGTTCGAAAAAATTTCAAGAACTCTTCTCCAAACAGTCGGTTATGTTGATAGCCAACATATGGATACAACGTTTCCAAAATGAAATTTCCTCGCGCAAAAACACGGAGAAAAAAAATCACTTTGGCTGACTAAGTTTGTCGTTGGGGATGCCAACGAACTATTAATTTAAAAAAAGAATACCAAACCATTCTAAGAATCATTTATTCCATCAATCTCAATAATACTCGAAACATCAAAATGATCCCGAAGTTTGCATCGTTGGGCCGCAACGAAAGGTCTTCTCACTTTAGACGCTAAAGAAGGCTATTTTCATTAATTTTTTTGATAGGTTTACATGATAGATATTGATATAAAAGTTGCTACACTTAATAAATACACTTTCGGAATACATTTTTTTAAATTATTTATTTAAGTCACTATTTATAGAGGAAAATGGTAGCTGCGGAAATTGTAGGTCTGCCCTGTTGATGAAATCTCGGAGATGGATCATCCAAAACAAACAAATTAAAATGTTTTAGATTCAGTATGTTAATGGCTATAGCGCATATCATACGATTTTTGATTCATGCAAAAATAACAAAATAGCGGACATCTTTCGAAAAAACAAAAACAAACGTTTTTTTTCCACCGTTTTTGGCAAAAAAAATAGTAAATATCAAAATTTAAAAAAATCCTTGATATGCGCTATAGCTATAGTTGTAAAGAATATGTGGTTAAGATTTCATAAAACATTTTTTTTTAATTTGAATGTATTTCGAAAGTGTATTTATTAAGTGTAACAACTTTTATATCAATATCTATAACATAAACCCATCAAAAAAGTTAATGATCATAGCCTTTTTTTAGCGTCTAAAGTGAGAAGACCCCTTAAGTAGCCTGAACTTTTTTCGGAAAATTTGAGCTACGAAAATCGCTCGACGATTTTTTTAGCATCGTCATCAGAAACCGACAGGACAAGACATTGGATGATGAAGAAAGTGAAGAAATAAAAATTTCTATGCATTCCAACGATGCCAACTTCAACTTCGTTTTTAAGACCGGCCAATCTGGGCTACGAAAATCGCCCAGACGTTCTTTAGGATCTTTATCAAAAATCGACAGTTCACATTTGCAGGATAAGATATTGGATGATGAAGATAGTGAAGAAATAAAAATTTCTTTGCGTTCCAACCATGCGAACTTCAACATCAATGAGTATTTCGTTTGAACATTTCGTTAGCCACGTGTGAATGAACAATTTCGACCCGAATGATTTTGCTCTCTGTACGTATACATGAAGACTGTTTTCATAGGAGGCCGATCACTGTGCCTGGAGACGTTAGTTCCCGTGCCACGTCCCTCTCGTAGCCAGTACGTATGCCGTGTATATAGGATGCAAGGTGTTCGAGTCAAAAGCTACCGTTTCGGTAAGGAGAAGGCCAGAAAATGTTCACCCGCTCACATCAGTTGCTGAACGACGAAGTCGAGCGAGCTGGGTGGAGCAGCTGTAAATCGTTAAAGGTAACTACAGCGAAAGGGGGTTGAACAGAGGGCTGCTCGCTGGAGGCAATCTAGGTCAGCCAGTATGCTATACATGGTGAAACTATATATACATATACAGGGTGTCCTCTTATGAATGGATAACCCTGCAACTGTCGATAGGTCAGATCATGTCCTACTCTATGCTGGAATTTCAGTTTAGTAATGGCATGAAAGTTTACATCGTTGGGATTCAACGAAAATATGTTTTTTTTTTCGTACTGCAAATTTTTTTTAGCACATTTAGGCTACGCAACTGACCGAAACATTCTTGAGAATCCTCATCCAAAACGTATCACCGAAATCTTAAAAAAAAGATTTTAAATAGTAATTAAAATAAGGGAATGAAAGATTAAGAAAACAATTCGTTGCATTCCAACGGTGCAAACTTCAACACCATGTTTAGGAAAGGACCCACGGTTTTCGAGATTTTGGGCTTTGTGTTATTAAAAAGAAAATCAGCTGCTTTCAGTTTTTCGCATGTCATTTTACACCGCAGGCTATCAAAGTCAGATATTCGAATTGGTTTGTATGAAAATTCTGCAAAAAATATTTTTTCATAGTTTCCTTAAGGCAGGATATACATTTATTTACAACGAACAAAAAAGCAATGTCTTTTTTTTCTTTGAAGGATAGAATTATATATGTAGAATATTTTTCCAAAGTTTCAAAGCGAAATTTGAAAAACTTCAAACGTTTACAGGCCGTCAACGCTGTGCCTCACCGCACGGATTCGGAGCGGCCGTGAACTTCAAACGCGTTGTTCTCAAAGCTGCGTTATCGAAATTGGCGTGCAGGATTACTCAAAAACTATTGAGCCGATTGAGTTGAAACTTGGTAGAAATATTGATAATATTGGTACCTTCTACTTGACGAGAACTGTTTTTGAAAAATTGGGAAAAAAACTACTTTTTTAATCCACATTTTACAGAAATGTTGCGTGAAATGTTGATTTTTTTTCTAAATGCGTGCCATTTTCTTAAATTTGCATTTTCTTTATTTTAGTTATAGTCACATAGAAACTATACATATTCCAACTGAAAAAATGTTTGAACTTTTTTGCAAATTGCCGATTCGCAACTCCCGCGGCGACCTTGCGGTAACACTCTGCCACAGCTCCGTCGGTTTGATGATGAATAAATTTAAAAAAAATTGTTTTATATAATTATACTATTAACCTATACCTAAAGTTTGATAATTGTAGAATAATTATTTCTTAGTTTAAAAAATCCCTCAATATTGCTTATTTTTCTCCTGTCAAAATGTATATCCCGCCTTAACATTTGAGGTTAAGGGGAGGGTAGGGGTTTGCACTTTTGAAACATCGATTTTTTGTCTTTTCTTATAGTTAAACATTTCAAGAATATAATCCAAAAATTTCAAGTCAATCAGAGCAAAACTCTCGAAATTATTGACTATTTAGTCCCGCTCCTCTAACACTGTAGCTCCGACTTCTCTAAACTTCAAACGCGTTTTTCTCGAAACCACTTTTTCAAAGTCCGTGTCCACTGCCATTTGAAAACTACATGACGGATTTATTTCAAACTTGGTACGCACTTTCTACATATAAAATACCTACCCCCAGCGGTTAGTTTGAGATTTTTTTTACATTGAGGTGATTTTCCACCCCCAAAATGGCGGAATTTTTCGTGAAAAATGGCACTTTTCACTTTACATAACGACCAAAAATTTAGAATTGAAAAATAAATTATCAAAGACCGTTGGGGGGAGGATTCGATGATACTTTGACTAAATTTTAATGGTACTTGATTTCAGATAATTTCTAGCTGAGATACAGTGAACACCGCAAATCGTGTTTTTCCAAAGGCGTTCTTGGAAAAGCTTTGTCACCGGCTTGCTTGTGGATATTTTCGCGTACAAATTTCACGGAATGTTCTTGAAATGACACTTAACAATGTACAAAAGGTTTCAATAAATTTACTCTATCCATATAGATGAAAAAAATTCGCAAAAAAGTGTTTTTTTTTCACGCTGAAACCCCTACCCTTCCCTTAAAGAGAAGACTTTTCTAGATAAAACAAATACCCAAGAGTATTTTTTTTAACCGGGTAAAAAAGTGATCATTTGTAGAAATGGCATGCGAAAAACCAAAGCAGATGATTTTTATTTCGAAACCCGTGGGACTTGTATGAAACTGAAATTCCAGCATACAGTGGGACATGATCTGACCTATCGACAGTGGCAGGGTTATCCATTCATACCAGGACACCCTGTATACATACACGTGTATGTATAAATATACATATGTATATGTCTCTGCGTTCGCTCGGTTGGCTTTCTCCCTCACACACACACACTTTTTCCGCCCAGAGCTTGCGACCTATTCGAGAAACGCGGCAAAGAATACGCCACGTTCGAGGGAAGAGTCTCTCCGTCTCTCTCTTTTTCTTTCTCTCTCTCTCTCTCTCTCTCTCTGCTCTCGTCCACGGGCTTCACATGCAGAGCGAACAAGCCCGATCGATCGGGTGAATGTCCCCGAAGGTGCTTTTCAGTGCTGGAACGAGGGACACCAAATTGTCGGATCGACGCAACACTCCGCACTGCAAATGTACGATATCGCTCTCAATTCCCTACCAGGCCTCGTCCCCTTTCTCACCCCAAAATTCATCGTCCTCGTCCCTTGTTTTCCTCATTTTCCTACGGGGACCCATTATCTTTGGTCTATATTGGCAAGCATTGATCCAGAAGGCTGAACGAGCCGTTTCCGAGGAGAAGAATTGGTGCGCCCTTCGGGCCGAGGAGGAAGGAAGCGCAGAATGGTTGCGGGGAAAGTCGGACGGGCGGAGAGATAGGACCCGCAATGATTTATCGTTGATTCAAATGGGCAGCATTGGCCCTCGGCGAAATCCGGACGATCGGGGCAGACGAGTGGGATGAGGGTCGGGCTTGGTCGAAACATTGCGAATCGGATGGGAAATGGTTGGCGACGGATCGTCTCGTATCGGTTTCCGAGGCGAAAATGATACGGGCGAGATTTCTTTTCTTTCGTGCACGAACGGGGATTGGACTTTATTTTGCCTCGTTGGTTCTCACAGAGTTGGATGTGCGGAACATTAAAAAAAATATATATATACAGGTTGGCCCAAAAGTGACGTTCAAGGGGAAAATCTAGATGCCTTGTATATTAAGGGGCTATACCAGTATGAACGCTGAACATTTGGGTGATTCTCGCGAATTTTTTGGAATACTCAATTAAATGTTTCGGAAAATTAAGAATATATTTTGTTTTATTTGACCTATATTACATATTTTTTTCATTGAAAAATATTGAGATCCAAGCGACTTATGCGCTGCCTTCGGAGGCGCCAAAAAAAAAGTTCCTTCATTGCTTACATGATTCCGGCCGATTGAGTAGCTGAAACCGAAAAAGGAAAAAATGTCGTTAAACTTGAAGGTATTTCCTGTACAATGACGTAGGATTTTCGAAAAATATCAAAATCTAACTAAATGGCGTAGTTATGAAAAAAGTCTGCTTTCTTGCCTTCAAAATGGTTGTTTTTTTCAATGCCAATTCGTCAATTTTCATGCAATCAAAAATATCCTACGTCATTGTAGAGTAAATATATTCAAGAGTGCTCAGTTCAAATTTCAAGTCAATCGGATAATTGCTCTTTGAGTTACAGTGTCGGTAAGTTTGAAAAATCTCATTTCGAGAAAAACGCGTTTAAATATTCAACTATCGATTTTTGCAAGATAAAATGATATAAATGATAATGATATTCTTGAAAGCATAAACTGTCGAAAAAGACAAAAATAAAATCAATTTTTTGTATAGCCCCTTAAGGTTGTTATGAGGTTGGGTCAACATGTTACCACCGAGCTGAATTTTTTCTTTGGACCTTTATAACCTCTTTGCTGATCATCCTGTGCAGTTTGAATACGATCCACAGTACCGTTTTTAGAAAAAAGAAATCGGCAACTCGACGTATTTTGTGGGCTAATTACATTACACTTATGGAAAACTCTCGATCATTTTTCAGTACGTTATTAATATCTGCTAAGTGAATGTTACCACGGAGCTGAACAAATAGGTACGGTTCGACTAATTATCGGACTAACCCTCGGTACCGTGAAAATGAGAATTCACAGTACCGTTATAAAATTATTAATGTTTTTGATAGCGAATTTGTGCGAAAATCAAGCACACAAAATATTAGACCGTGCAATCATGGCAACGTCGTAGACGGCACAAATGCTACCTATCTTATCGGTATTCGGTAATTATGCCCGGGAACCTCGAACCACTCGGTCAGGATAATTAACAACGAACATTATTGGTACTTATTCTCTTAATTAGTAATAATTACTCAATATTAATTTGATAACTATGCTCAGGAATTATACATTTCTAGATATTTCTAGACAAAGACAAAATAATGCGGATTTTTTTTTCATGCATTTTTTTTTTAGAATATCGGAAAATTAGTAAAGTTTTTTATTTCTTCGAGATTATATACAGCTTTTGTACACACTATTTCTTTCCAGCGGATTTTTTTTCTCACTCGGACCGATATTAATTTTTGACAGCTCCCTTGATATTGAGGTTATGAACTCTATGCATGTGTCTCTAACTTCGCGACACTTCTCCCAACCTGGGCATTGTTATATACCACGATTTACGACGTTGCCAATTCGTTTCGCGTAAATTGAGCGAGAAAAAGTTATAGGAAATAATTATACAAAGTAATGAAAACACTTAATGTAATCACCGAATGTTCAAAAATGCATATTTTTACAAATAGATGTAGAAAAATAGTGCGAAAATGCACGTTTAATATGACGATTATTTGAAAGCTAACAGTTGGTAACAGTCAATCGACTGCGTGCATGAGCATAGGGCCCTCCCCTCGTACTTCACCCCCGACACCTAAACCCCGTAAAACCTTAAGGGCTTACATACACCTGGGTAGGTAAAAAATATCGATTTTTCAAAACGGTGCTCATTCGAAAGTGCTATCCTTTGAGTTTCTACCCTGAAAATCTCATAAGGAAATTCGCAATAATGACGAAGTTATGGCGTTTTGTAACGGACCGGGTGAGCAACGACTAACGGGCCGAGCAAACTTTAAACGCGTTTTACTCGAAACAGTGTTTTCAAAATCGTTACCAGAAATATCTCCGCAACTACTGGACCGATCGGGATCAAGTTTTGCACAGTTATGCTTCACACAATAATCTAGTACTTATCGAGCCGTTTTTTCGATACCTGACATACTTTTTTTCCATCATAAGTACTGAACAATTTTGAGGCGAAAAATCACCTGTTTTTTTTCAGTGACTGTCATGACCCGAAAAAACTAAATTTATAAATTCCGACTCGATAAGTACTAGTTTTATCTATCTACTTTAAGAAGCAATTTTTTTTTTAGTTCAAAAATGTCAGAGGCACATCTGGTACCGCAAACGCTGTCAACAAAAATACGTCCCAGGAAAACGACTGTAACTTTTTTACCGTATGAAATTTTTTAACCAAATTTTCACACAATGTAGATAAAATGTCATACTTTAAGATGTATATCATGGTTGTTCGATAAAAATCAGTTTTATACACAACAAAAAATTCTTGAACATAACCTAACTTTTAGCCATTTCAGGTGGATGTAAGCCCTTAATACCCATTCGAATCATCCGCATGTATAGTCTACGATCTTTTTTATGGTGTTGAATTTTGCATCGTTGGAATGCAACGAAAATCCATATTTATATTTTGATTTCCGTATTTTTATTATAATACCAAATCTCTTTTGGAAATTTCAACTGCAGATCTCCCAATAAGCATCTTAAAAAATGGTTGAGCGAGTTTAGGAGCAAAGTTCTACTAGACAGAATCAGAGAAAGTTAAAAGAATTCATTTTCAAATTTCAATCTCATTCTTTTTTAGTTTTCGAGAAGAAAACATTTTTTTATTTTTGTCTTTTCTATATGTACTTCCCTCGCCATTTTTTTACTTGCCTCATCGTTATGAGGTGCACTGTTAAACAGTAGAAGAATTACCAACTGAACACTAACGTACAGTTAGAATTCGATCAAATTTTTTCAAATATTTAAGGGGATCTCTAAAGTTCAGATGACAAAAAAATGATATTGAAGTTTGTATCGTTGGAACGCAACGAAAATACTTTTTTTTCCAATTGCCCATTTTCTTCGATAGTACTTCGATAGAACTACGGCGAACTTCTTTTAAGATTCTCATTGAAGACCTACAACCGATATATATGGAGAATGATTTGAGATAACAATAAAAGTGGAGAAAAAAATAAAAATAAAATGAAGTTTCGTTGCATTCCAACGATGCAAACTTCGACAACGTAAAAAAAATACTTTTACTAGTCCAAATGACTCTGAATTGTTAAAAAAAAATCGAAGAGGAACGTCCATACACAAAAAAGAGGGGAACAAGTATGCGACCGGAACACTTGACATTTTTTTTAATTCTCCTTTTAGGAAGCTAAAAAAGATCCTAAAACACACATGGGGGGGGGGGGATTGATTCGTGATCATACGATGCACAGATTTTCCTTTATACGTCACTTTTCGGGCCAACCTGTATATAGTATAACAGTACTACGCTTTTTTTATGACATTCGACTGTTACGTGCTAAATAATTGCAAATTAATGCATTCACGTGAGTGCGTCTCTCGCGCGAGTATGGTCGCGAAAAGGTGTAGTGAAGAGATGGCAAGAAAAGGAAGGAGAGGCGCTCATCTTAAGCTGGCACACACCACCACCTTGGGATTCCCCCCCGATTATTTATAGTCGTCTTGCAGACAACTTGCCACCGCGAGACGTTTCTTCTTATTCTCGTATGCTTCGTTTTTCATCTCTTCTCTTCAGTTCACTCGCGGGCCAACCACCTTTTTGCACTCTCGTTTGTCGCGCTCCGCTCGTTATACATTGACTCGAGTATTCGAATACCTGACGTTACACGACGACGACGACGACGACGCGACGGCAATTACGAAAAACGACCAAGAGACGTACATTGCGCAATATCGTCTGCATTGAGGAATTTATTCCGACAAATTTGACCCAAAATTTGAGCCCGCAGACTTCGAGAATTGCGGGCTTGGATCTTTTCGTCTCGTAAATGCAAATTGCCACGAATCATTTTTGGATGATAAAAATCGACAAAATTCAGCAAATATTTCACTTTGCGATGTAGAGCCACGCGGAATTTGTTTTACGAGACAAGAATAAGATGCATGGAATAAACATTTTCGTAAATCGATGTGACGGGCATGGAGAAGTAGTTTAAGGAGCTAGACCAGTGTGAGACTTTCAAAAAATCGTTTTTTTTGCCTTTTTGGACAGTTTATACTTTCAAGGATATCCTGTAAAAAATTCAAGGCCATATCTCTGCTACTCCCCGAATGGCAGCCTTCTAAACAGCAACCGCTCGGAGGTATAAAATCGACAATTATGTCTTCAAACGCGTTTTTCTCGAAATGAGATTCTTCAAATTTGCTGACATTGTAACTCAAAGAGCAATTATCCGATAGACTTGAAATTTGAACTGAGTACTCTTGAATATATTTACTCTACAATGACGTGGGATATTTTTGATTTGATGAAAATTGACGATTTGGCATTCAAAAAAACGACCATTTTATAGGCAAAAAACAGACTTTTTTTTCATAACTACGCCATTTTGTTAGATTTCGATATTTATCGAAAATCCTACGTCATTGTGCAGGAAATACCTTCCAGTTTAACGACATTTTTTCCCGTTTCGGTTTCAGTTACTCAATCGGCCGGAATCATGTAAGCAGTGGAGGAACTTTTTTTTGGCGCCTCCGAAGGCAGCGCATGAGTCGCTTGGATCTCAATATTTTTCTATGAAAAAATTAGGCAATATAGATCAAATACTAGGTGCGCAACTAAGTTTCCGGGTTGTTTTTACCAACAAAAAATCGAAAATTTCAAGACACGTACAAAAAATGGTTCATTCGAAGTATTATCCCTCGCTATTCACACATTTTTGCCATTTCTCTGGCAATACATAAATACCACGACGATAAAAAAGACGCGGCTTTGGACTGAAACCATTCGTCCAACCAATTTTGTACTGCATCGTAATTGGCCAAGTGTAGTCCACCCAAGCCATGCGCCATCGACCGGAACAAGTGATAGTCCGAAGGGGCCAGGTCTGGCGAATACGGCGGGTGCGGTAGCAGATCCCATTTCAGTATTTTTATGGTGTCCAAATTTCGAAAGTGGCTCTTCGATTTTCCATTTGTCTCTCAGTCAACTCATGCGGCACTCACTTTCCTCCCTTATGCATTTTTCCCATGGCGTGCAAACTTTTTGGAAATACATTGCCGAGTCACATTTAATGCCTCGGCAAGTTGATCTTCTGTTTGAGTGTCATCTTCATCCAATAACGCTTGCAGATCGGCGTCCGCAAATGTTTGCGGTTTTCCCGAACGCTCCTCGTCCCCAGTCTCTCAAAATCGCCACTTCTGAACCGCTCGAACCAATCTTCACACGTTGTTTTTGATGGTATATTTTCGCCGTAGGCCTCCTCAAGCAACCGATGTGCTTCAGCTGCTGTTTTTTTTAGGTTAAAGCAGAAAAGCAATGCTTCCCTCAAATGCTGTTTATTTGGCACAAACTTTGACATTTTCGAGGTTAGAAAAAAGGTCGTTGTGTTGCGATCTTTGTTTGTATCACGACTGGGTATTCTTAACAGATGTCCAATCTACAGACACCCAATTTCAGACCTGTATGCCGACTACATGTGTCGCTAGCGCCATCCATGTGTGAAACCCGGGAACTTAGTTGCGCACCTGCTATAGCCAAATATATTCTTAATTGTCCGAAACATTTAATTGAGTACTTTTCTTTCGAAAAATTCCCGAAAATCACCCAAATTTTCAGCGTTCACGCGGGTATAGCCCTTTAAAAAACGCGAGAAGAAAAATGACTTGGCGAACGATTACGTGCACGTATTTCGTATACCGTACCTATAGAAATGGCAAGCAGGGTAAAAAAAAAACGCCTTTACCTCTCTCGTAAAAGCGACTTCCTGAGAAAACAGGAAGCAGAAGAAAGATTGATGGCGCTCGTCGTCTTGCGCTTACGCTTCTCCTCAAAGAGCCCGGACGGAGAGAGAATAGGGTTGGATGCACATGGAAGCGGCCACTTGAGGAGACACGAGAATACCGACATATAGAGTACGAAAAAAAATAGACAACGAATGGTGAATTTGTGAGGATGGACGCGAACCAGAAGCGAGGGAGGGAGAGAGAGAGAGAGAGAGAGAGAGAGAGAGAGAGAGAGAGAGAGAGAGAGAGAGAGAGAGAGAGAGATGCAGGAGATGGAAAATGCATAAAAATAAACGAAGAGAAAGCCAAGGAGACTGAGAGTGAGAGAGAGAAAGGATAAGGAGAGAGGGAGAAAGTGTGGGAGTGCAAGAATTGCAACCACCCTCACGGGTCTCGTGCACTCGCGAAAGCGAAAACGTTCATCGTCTGGTTTTCTGGCGCATCTCTCGCGACGTCCGGGAGGGAAAAAAAGGATAGTAGTAACGTTACAGTCGTCCGCGACGGGCTCTGAAATGCTGATGGCGTTACGGTGACATCATATGTGATTTAAGTTGGTCTGTCAGGCAGACTCTTCTCTCTCTCTCTCTCTCTCTCTCTCTCTCTCTCTCTCTCCCCCCTTCCTCTCTCCCGCATCTTTGAAGTTTCTCCCCTCCTTACCAGTGTCTATGCTCTTTCCCTCCACGTACGAAACGTACTTGCAGTCTATATCCACCATATTTTTCAACTAACCTGACACTTCCGAGCATCAAATGCCACAACTGCCTACATTTTATTTTCCACTACCGACAAACTCGAGAAACGCCTGCGATTTTCTGGTCAAAATTGTTCAAAGAACGAGTGCTTACCATAAACCGTTTGCCATTTTTGTCGACCGCTTAATTCACTCGTCGAATTGCACTACAGCGGGACGAATCTGTAATCAGAGAAGAGAAGGAGATAATTTTGCGGCAGGTGGGAGTGGGAAGAATAAATTAATCAACGGAACGCATAGATTCTTAATTCGCCGTTCCGCTAATTGGCTTTGCGAATTGGAACGTAAAATACTCGATGGAGGACAATCAGAACTGTCGATGCGTAGGTTTGGCCGAAAAGCTCCGACGAAGCGTAATTCGTCGTCTCTGCCTGAAGGAGAGTGGAATTTAATCGAAATCTTACGATACAGCTGCGTATATAAAGCAACCCCGGGGATCCTGTGCGCTTCTCGGCGTTTAACTCGCACAGTGGCGTGTCACGAAAAACCGCAGGGTACCCATCGGTAAATCTCGGGAAGCTTTACGTAAGGAAGTTTCGCGAGAGTGAAACGATTAAACGGTGCGAGAGTGAGAGCAATCTACGTGAAAATAAACCGAGTGGAAAACTCGGGAGAAAAAGAGAGCCGGTGTGTATATATCCGATGACTTTTAATCTACCATCGAGCGAGGATGGCAAACTGACTATGAAAAAGACGAAACTCTCGGAAAAATCCTCGCTGTTCCACTTGATCTACTGGATTTTTATTCCATTCGTTTAATTTCCTCGCGCATTCAACTTCCCGCATCGCAAAAAAAAGAACGGACGCCTCGCTGGGATCGAGTTCCATTCCAATGTCTTCAATTACCTCGTGGCTGGCCTAAAGATTCTTCAATAGCACTGCATACGTCTGTCTGTGTGTTAAGGGGTTAGGCCACGGTAACGGGTATAACATCATGTGCGAATTTAACCATTTTTATTCGTATGAAAAAGTGATTCACTCATAAAATTAATTGCACATCTGTTTAGTATGAATATCAAGCTGTGAGAATTTTTTTCATGTACAAAATGGCCGACTACTAATATTTCCCTTTGTTATCTTTTTTTCAGGCCCTCCGCGGCGTCACATTTAGCATCCACACTTTTTTACCTAGAACAAAAAACAAAAATTCTCGTCAAACTACATTGAATACCTAGAGAAGTACGTACGGAATTAAAAAAATATTGTTTTATTCAAAAGTTGTAGGTATTTGAACTTAAGGCGGTCCTCTAGTTTCTCGGGTCGAAAAAATCGATTTTTTTTTCATAAATCACATCTACAACATGTGTAGAAAATGTGTGCCAAAGGATTTTTCGATATTCGAAGTGGTTCACAAGTTACGGCCCTGGAACGGAGCAGGTATACGGAGCAGGTATACTTTCAAACGCGTTTTTCTCGAAACACCATTTTTCGAAACGGTGACCACGATACTTCAGAAACTACTGCACCGATCTTGTTCAAATTTATACAGCATCTTTAATATGTTATAAGCCAGCGACTGAACTAGGATTATTATGATTGCTTCAATAGTTTTTTTTGTACGAGCGAAAAACTTAAGAAAAAATGAGTAAAAAAATAGAATGTAATTTTCAAAAGTGTATAAAAAAGTCAATTTTTGTAATTTAGAATTCACTCTAGTTAAATCGCTAGTCTTAAATATGAAGATTAAAATGCCGTTTGGTTTTTTGATTTCAGATAAGCAGAACAGCCGCAATCTTGGTCACCGTCAAGCACCTCTTTTACTTGATGTCTTCCTGTCGGCCACTATAACTTTTATTCTATTATATATTTTGACTTCAAAAAATTTGTAAAGCTTATTTAAATGTTAATAAAGATTATGCAAAAACAATGAGATTGATTATTTCGATGCTTTGCCCGTAAAAAATTATTGAAAAAACCGTAAAAAAACAGCTGAGAAACTAGAGGACCGCCTTAAGAAACGAATTATCAGTGAAAAATTTCTTTATAACTGCTCATAAACTGCTCATAAAATGAAAAGTTTTCGATTAATCAGACATTCCGTACGTAATTTTCTGCGAAATCCAATTAGGAACATGACTTTTAAATTTGCAGTAAATCGAGTGAAAATTGTTGAAGTTATTCGTCACGCCAATTTGAAAAAAGCTGTTTCGAGAAGTTTCGAGTAGTCGGCCATTTTGTACATCGAAAAAAAAATATATATATTTTCTAACAGCTTGATATTCATACTAAATAGATGTGTAATTAATTTTATAAGTGAATCACTTTTGCATACGAAAAAAATTTGTTAAATTCGTACAAGATTTTATACCCGTTACTGTGGCCTGACCCCTTAATCAAAGCAAAAAGTAATTGCTAGCATGCCGATCATATTTTTTGGATAAAATCAAGTTCGAAGAGATCGTTTGTCTGAAGGGCGCTGGCCCTCGATGCCGACAGTTTCAATGGCTCGAGGCTGACACAGGCGCTCATTCTATACACGTTAGTATACTCTCGGTTGCGTAAACATCATCACCAAGTTCCAGGGAAGGTTTCCCTATTGGCATACCATGGAATTTCACGAGAGAAATCAAATTTGCCCGAACTCCGTACGCGTAGGAGTGGAAGGTTGTTTCCCTCTAGTGGTCAAAGTGTTCATTAAAGTGGATAGTTGCCTGTCCGTCCGGACTATACTCAGCTGTCTTCCTGAGTGCCCAATTTCACGCCAAAGCTTTCCCACCCCTCTGTGGCTTCTTCGAATATCGCCTCTGCTCCTAGGTACCTTCCAATTGCAACAAAAAGGACGACGTTGAAATTTTCATCGTTGGAATGCAACGAAAATTATGATTTTTTATTGACTGTAATTTCTTTTGGCAAATGAGCAACGAAAAGCCCGTGACGATTTTTTAATTCGCTTATTTAGAAATCTACAATGTAACTTTGCAAAAAAGATTCTATGCGATGATGAAAAGAAGGAAGTAAAAATACGAGAAAGGAATTTTCGTTGCATTCTAACGATTGCATTTTTCGGAGACTAATCAATAAAATTGATCGCTGCGGAATCATTCGAACGGTGAACGAATACGAATCGAAGATAAAATATGCATGAATCATTTGAAATGAAGCGTAGGCGAGAATTTTGAGTGACGCGAAGAGCAACGATGATGGAGGAGGTTCCGCCCGAGCGAAAGGGTCACATCTGTCGTTTCTCCCGTGAATAAATCATCTCGGTAATTGGCGTTGAAACGTCACATATTCACGAATATATTCGCAACGTGACGCTTGTCCTGGTCGTCAAGCGACGACGTCGTCGTCCCTCGCTCGTGTATACTCGACGTGGATTCGTCGAGAAAACGCGCACTCGTGGACATTATCGTCATGGACGTTTCTTTTTCATCCTCAACTTATTTTATTTTGCAGCTCATAGTCAGCGCCACTCGCGAATCATCATCCTCGTCAAGCTGAACGAACGTCTGGCAAAAACCACCTCGAGCGTGGACAAGACTCAGCGTTAATTATTACACGAATTTCGAGCGAGTCTTGACGCAATTCGCAGAGGAATTCTCGGGTCTCGTAATCGGAGGGCCATCAACGATACGTTGCGACGATTAATCAAATTTTCACGTCGTGCCGACCGTCGCTGTAACGGTGATAGGACGTTGTCACATCCGAAAGGGATGGGAGCATAACATTTCGTTTTCCTGTTTTCGGCCTACGCCTAACGCAATAGCACGGGATTGAGGTAAAAAGGCGATAGTGCGTGCGAAGGAGTGAAATTGATTATTTGACGCGATGATTCGGTATTGAGAAATTATTCGACAGACTTGTGTAAACTTGCCTCTTGATTTATTGCAAATTAGCAGTCAGATTATAGTAATTAACTGGTAAAGGCAAAAGTAATACGGGTGATACAGCAAAGAAGAGGAATTATACAGTTCGCTTAGATTTGATGATTATGTTGCGTTCGCTCGGTCGCTAGAATATTGGTTCGCTTGTAAAGATATCGCTTCGTTCGTAGGATAAAGGGCCTTGCTCGTGGCCAGATGCGCTTGCTGTTGGAGTAGGTCAGTGGCACGAGCACAAGATTTTACAACGGTGCGGATACTTATATATATATATATATATATATATATATATATATATATATATATATATATATATATATATATATATATATATATATTAGAGTGGTTAAAAGAAAAAATTATTTTTTTTTCGCGGTACTCAACCGAAAACGGTACTACGTTATGAAAAAGTAATTCATACAGAATTTGAGAGGTCTAAACAATTTTTTTAGGTAGTGCCCATATAGGATCGCCTGTCGCAACAAAAATGCCAGCATTCAGCCATTAAACGGTTTGCTGATAATCGGCCAATAATTCGTCGACCAGCATTGGGATACTGAAGGCGGATGAACGGCTTGCCAGATCTATGCCAGCCATTCGTGGGCCAATACCATCGCACCGATAATATGGCGATCAGCATTGGGGTATCATAGGCCCGTTCATCCGCCCTTCATTTGCAGATTAAGAATCAATATATGTAATTCGGTTGTAAGAATGATATCAACCACTCGATGAACAAGAACACGGTGTTTACATCACTGAACGTCCAACAAGTATGCGTGTTTTTTTGGAGTAATATGTTGCTTTGGAGTTAGAAAACAAAGTCATACGGATTCGGGACTTACAAACCTCGGCGCTGTTGACGCTACTGCACCTTTGTTTCTCTGACTGTCCGTGAGTTCTTTTCGCGATTCAATTGACTGTTTCCAGTAGTTGCTGTATTGAGGTACGTCACAGTACACGTAAAAATAAGAATGTGAAAAATGATCGCGGGTTTGGACGATAGTGAAAGTGCCGAAATTTATCTGATTGGGTCGGAAATCGATGAATTCGTGGAGCGAAAATTACCCACGAATAGAGAAGCATTAAGTCTATTCTTTCACCATCATAATACTCTTAAATTTTCTATTCGAGAGAGTACACAAAACGTTATCGACAAAATAACTAATAGTTGGAGCGAAACCGGAATAGGAATTTCTCAAGCTTGCATCATTTTCAAAAGGCTAAAAAAAATTACAATTGGAGTGGGCAGCATTGAAAAAACATTTTTTACGGAAAAATAAAACTTAATCGTTCAACGAAAATCTTTTTCAACATAAGTTGGATAAATTATTTGAATTATATTATTACGATATCTATTGGCGGGGAAAAAAATTGACGAAAAATCGAGAAAAAAAATTAAAAGTCGTTTGAGCACCCAAATAGGGTTTTACAATCGGCACAGTAATGGCCCACGACTGGTTGCCAGAGAACAAACGATGGCGCGGTAATGGCTATGTAAACGGGCCAGATCCGCACCATGCATTACGGTAATGGTAAACCATGAATGGCTGCTAAGACTTGGCCAACTATCAAACGCCCATATTGGCCCAGCAACGGCTGCCGGATCTTCTGCCGGAAATGAAAAACAAAAAATTTATAAATTATGAATATAAAAATTCTAGTAGTATCTTTTTGTTTTCTTATGCTTTACTTATGTCCATGTACATAGAATAATTGCATTAAAAACGCTTTCTGCATTGTTCAAGTTTTTACCTTTTATCGGGATCGAACCTGCGCCTTTCGTTCTAGTGTCGAGCGCCCTACCCACTTAGCCATTCTAACTCTTACAGAATCCATCGTTTGTTCGTTCCTTACTTTTATGCCGATAATTTTATTGGTGACATTAAAGTTTACCGACAATTTTTTTGGTCCATTTAGGCTGTAAAAATAACTCGCTCGTTTTGGGTGAAGTTCCGAAAAGCATACTCCTCTGATCGAGCTGAAATTTTGCACCGAACTTCCTCTCATTATCCTAAGAGAAACCGTTAACGGATTTTTGACGACTAGCAATAGTTTTCGATATATCGCATTGTAAAGTTTATTATTTCCCGCCATACGAGTATATCTATATATACGACAGATACCCCCCACTCCTCCGGCCGCGCTGCTTCCTGGCAAACAGTGCTCGCCCGTATGTGCATATCACTTGCCATGTGGGATGGGTTTGTTTGGGTTTATTTAATATAGTAGAAGCGCAGTACAATAAATAACTTTCAATATACGATATATCGAAAGCTATTGCTAGTCGCCAATATCCTTTTAAAGGTTCTCTTAAAATATTGAAAAGAAGGTCGGTGCAAAATTTCAGCTTCATTAGTGGGATATGCTTTTCGAAACCTTATCCCTTGTTTTTACGTGTTACAGTTTAACGACCTGCATTTGCAAAACGCCCAAAAACAAACCATCAATGGCTGGAATAGATCTGGCAAGCCGTTCATCCGCCTACGATACCCCAATGCTGATCGCCATATTATCGGCGCGATGGTGTTGGCTCACCAACGGCCGGCATAGATCTGGCAAGCCGTCCATCCGCCTACGATACCCCAATGCTGATCGCCATATTATCGGTGCGATAGTATTGGCCCACGAATGGCTGGCATAGATCTGGCAAGCCGTTCATCCGCCTACAGTACCCCAATGCTGGTCGACGAATTATTGGCCGATTATCAGCAAACTGTTTAATAGCTGAATGCTGGCATTTTTGTTACGACAGGCGACCCTATATGGGTCATTCTTGATATGGAATTTAGGAAGGGTTCGATTATGGGGGAAGGAACCTTAGGGAGAGTGGAGTTTTGGTAATTCAATTCTTCAGAGATTGGTCCTTCGGTCGTGTAGATATCAGTTGATTAGCGTGATTGGTCGTGGTATGGTGTAGGAGTAGTTTACAGATTCGTTAGTGACGTACGTGGGTTTATTCTAGGGAAACGGTTCTGATTATTCTTCGTACGGAGCATTGAGGGTATGAAAAAAAGAGGACATCGTCCCGTATTTCGGCGACGAAGCGTATGTGGTATAGAGTTCGACATCTGAAACCTAGGAATGTGTATGGTTCGTGTCATGTCAATTTATGACCGGGGCGACTCTTGACCTAAGAGCGGGTTATTTTAGCATGCCGGCTTCTCTTTGTCCCCATGCAGATGCGCCGGCGTAACGTTTTTGGAGTCTGTTGATGGAGTTGCTGTTTGATGTTTCGTTCGACAGCTCTTCGTGAAATATGCGCCTAAGACCGTGTTCTTGTTGAAAGCCAAGAGGAGAGGAAACGTCGATGGCTGAAGGTGCTATTGTGCAAATATAGCTGTTATTTGGGGGCCGAGTGGAAATCCCGAACTTTGAATGCTCCGACGGTTTAAAATTCCGAACTATAATATTCCGAACTTCAAGATGGGGCCGGGTTGAAATTCCGAAATTTGAATGATCAGAACGCTTGAATGTCCGAAAGAATACTACCCCGAAAGATCAAAACTCCGAAAGAATTCCACACGAAAGACCAAAACATCGAAAATCTGAACATCCCAAAATAGTTCGTTTATGGAAGTTTTTAAAGCTTCGAAATTTTCAATAAATCGACGAATTATTTCAAGAATTTTTTTTCATCAAGAAGTGATTTTGCGCCAATTTTGAAATTTGTCTAGAGAATGTTATACGTTCAACATCATTTTCAGGCAACTGGGCAGACTTTCGCTGGCATGATCCTGACATGGGGGCCAGGTTGAAATTTCTAATTTTATTGTCCCGATCATGGCAGCGAAAGTCTACACAGTTGACTGTAAATTATGTAGAACGTATAACATTGTCTAGACAAATTTCAAAATTGACGTAAAATCACTTCTTAATAAAACAAAATTCTTGAAATAATGCGTCAATTCATTGAAAATGTTGAAACTTTTAAAACTTCCATAGCCGAATTATTTCGACGGTGTTCAAATTTTCGGAGTTTTCATCTTTCGTGTAAAATTCTTTCGGAGTTTTGATCTTTCGGGGTAGTATTCTTTCGGAGTTTTGAGCGTTCTAATCATTCAAAGTTCGGAATTTCAACCCGGTCCCGTTCAGATTTTCGGAGTTTTGGTCTTTCGTGTAAAATCCTTTCGGAGTTTCGATCTTTCGGGGTAGTATTCTGTCGGAGTTTTGAGCGTTCTGATCATTCAATTTCGGAATTACAACCCGGCCCCGTTATTTGAAGATGCGTGCGTAAAGTACACACAATGTTCTTTTTATGCTCTTACGCGTCTTGTTCTCAGATTTATACATATAATAAACTCGTGACGACAAATGAGGATACTGGAAATAACCAAGAGAAGAGTTGGTTATTTCCAACTCTTCCTCTTCCAACTCTCCAACTTTTATTTCCAATCAATGGAAATCCCTGCACATTGCTAGGATGTAACAAGTTCCAATGATGCAAGTTTCAACATCATCGGAATTTTTTTTTTCCCGCGTGTATAAGGTTCGGTAACCGATGAAACGTAAGACACAAGTAGTGATTGCTACCAAGCTTGAGATGTGTAAAAAAAAAGGGGGAAGAGGAACGGACGGGCGCTGAATATTTTCGCGTTCAACGTCTCGCCAATTAGTGATGGTCGCGTGTATGTTCTAGAGTTGGCATATATATATATATTAGTGTGTGTTTCTCGTCGATTATTAATTCGGTGCAAAGTAGTCGGCGACTCTCGTCGACGTCGACGAGTTCCTCGCTCCCAACGAGTATCTGATATACACGTGCACACGGATGTTTATACGGGAGGAGGTCCGATACGGATTCGCAACGATTCGTCAACTCGTCGTGACCGTTGCAGCCTCGAGGACCAACTTGCAACGGGAATTTCGCAAATCGCAACGATTCGTCAACGTTAACTCGTGGCTGAGGAAACCGCGCGGTTTGCCGAGACCGAAAAGCAAGAGAGCAAGGGCGAGAGAGGGTGGGACGTAGCACGAGTAAGAGCAGAAGTAGCAGTACGTCGTCAAACGACTTGGGAAGAGTGGCAATTTGTTAAAAGTTCTTGCGAGTACGGTACTCTGGCGAGACGACAGGTGTCCCACGGGAGCATACACGAGTTGAGAATTCAAGCGCTCATAAGAGAAAAACGATTTCGTGGATTAGATGTATATACACGTAAATATATATATATATATATATATATATATATATATATATATATATATATATATATGCGGATGTATCAATATTCCATGTGTATACAAAAGTTGAATACGAAACGGAAGTGCATATAGCCAGCACATACCTAGAATACTTTGCCACAGAAAATGAGAGAGAGAGAGAAAGAGAGAGAGAGAGAGAGAGAGAGAGAGAGAGAGAGAGAGAGTCCAAAGTGGAAAATCTACACGCTGATCAGACGCACTCACGTCTCGAAGTGTATCAAGCAGGAGAATGTCTAGCGAAATGTGATCTCAAAGAGTATTCAAAGACGGTAGAGACTGAGGATACCGCTGGGCGAAAAAATAATTTTTTTTCGGCGCGAAATAAAATAAAAGATAGAAAAACAGGCGAAACCCCACACGCGGCGTCGTATGCGGAATATGGCAAGAAAAAGAATCGAGGAAAACAAAATCATTCGCCGTGGGAGCATCTGGCGATCACGCTCGTTTGGGTCTGGCGTGCAACGAGGCAGTGGATTTTCGGCAGATATTGCCTGCATATGGGCAGCTTCGACGTGACTCGGCCCGACTCTTCGATTTTACTTTTTTCCCATAGTATTGAAGTTTGCATCGTTGGAACTTTTTCCTAACTTCAAATTGTGTTTGGCACGTCAAAGTTACGATGAATTTTTTTTCAAGATTCTAATTAGAGTCTCACAACCAAACTATATCGAAAAAGATTTTGGATAACAGTGAAAATAGAGAAAACGGGAATAAAAAGAATTTCCGTTGTGTTTCAACGACGCGAACTTCAACAGCATTTTTTTGGGTCTTTTTCGAAAGCAAAAAAATCAAGCTCACTCAAGCTCAACTTAAACGCAATCGAAATGATAAAGTACACTTTAGGTCGAGTCTTGTCGGATGAGAGATAAATATTAAAAAATGTTGGCCCATTTGAATTACGAAAATCACTGAAACATTTTTGAGCTTTCTTATTGAAAATGTATAACTTTATAAAAAGAAAGATTTTAGATAATAATAAAAATGAAGAAACAAAAAATCAAGAACTTTTGTTGCCTTCTAACGATGCAAATTTCAGCACTAACTCATTACCTAATTATCGACGAGGTTGAAATTTGAATCGTTGGATGCGCTCTGAGAAAAAAAAATTGAATCAAAAAAATATATTGGTTAATCCAAATAAATATGCTGCTGCGAAGTGCCACCGATATATGGGATTGTTTCAATACTATAAAGTATTGGAAAATGTGATTGATTTAAATAATATATTATTTTATTTGAACAAGCTCTTCTTGTTCTCTGAATCCATTATCCTTCAAATAAAATGATATTCTATTGAAATCATTCTATATACAATCCGTAGATGTATTGGATGAGCTAATTAGGCGGTTGCTACAAACATTTTATATTTCGTAAAAAAATATAATCAATGGAATTAATTACTTCTTTACCACGTCGAAACGAATATGCCATGAGACGTAAGTTTTTCAATTTGTTTTAAATCTTAAATAAAAAGTGATCATTAGAATGATCATCCACGATAATAGGGAAGAGAATATCAGATATCCAATGGAATATCCATGGAGAGAATATCAGATATTCAACTGATTAGAACAGATACTACACTTTGATCTTAGCCACAGGCCAAGAAGCGATACTCTTTAGAGTTTCTCCAGCGTTTAAGTAATTTTCGGTTCGCGCTACGCTTACGAGAAACGAGCGCGCGTGCGGCATCTAGCGGTTACTCCAAGAACTACCAGTTTCCTCACACCTATAATTTCGGTGGCGCTCGGCCATGATTTGGTTGAATTTTTTCAACCGAATGGCAAGAAACAAATATTACTTTCGCATAATTTTTTAACCAATTCAGAAATTTGCTTAATATTTTCCAATCAAAATAAAATATTAATATTTTATCGAATAATGTACTTAACATCAATATCGGATATGGTGAAAACAATATAATAACATATTTGCTGAATGGAAATTTAATTTGAATTAAACGAGCGAAATTCAATTTTTCTTGTGTACTCGAATCAACAATATTCATGTTATGAATTGAAATGCTTTTTTTGTTCGTTGCAGAAATTGCATTCAAAACTATATAATTTGTTCGCGATAATTTTTTAGATAGTTTCAATAATATATCGTTCTCGGCTAACAACTAACATACATATAACTAACATATCTTTTGAATGAAAAAAAAAACTTTCAATTTTTTTCATGTTATTGAAGTCAATAGCGTTTTGTTTGGATTAATAAATCCGATTATTTATACCAAAAATTTTACAATTGAATCAACGAAATTTCATTCAATAACACCAATGACATTGGATCAATGTTTTTTTTTTCTCAGTGCACTGAAGGTCAATATTCCTGAACTCTTTTAATTTATTTTGGCAGATTTTGCCCACGGAAATCCCTCAACCATTTATTCAGACATTCATTTGTCGATCGACAATATAAATCTATAAAAAAAGATCTTCTATAATAATAAAAATCAGGAAAATAAAATGTAAAAAAAAGCTTTCGTTGCGTTCCAACGATGCAAACTTCAACACCATAATTATCGATGCTCTGGAATGGAATGTTTCACGAATGTATAACATTTCTTTCGGATATTTGCCACTTCACTCTCGTGTGCCTTCTTACGTTACCGGCTTTTGCCTCTCGACCGGGTCTTCGTCGCGCCGTCTTCAAGCGAGTCTGGGGCGTCGAGACTGGTGTCCGGTATTTGGCGAATTTCAAAAATGTCACGGACGTCTCGTTCTTCTCGTCCTATGTATTCTCTCACTTAACGTCGCGGTACGAACGGCGTACACAATATACATATATAATAAGGGAGGATGTCAAAGCGTTGTGAGATAGAGCAGTAACGGGGTCTCCGACTCTATTTATAAAACTCGCGATGTCATTCCGGGTCGTCTGCGAGGAAATGAGCGAGAGTGTAAAAACGAGCGAGAGAGGCAGAGGGAAAGGTCTAGAGAGCGCGAAAGAAGGAGCGAAAAGAAAGTCAGATACGTTAGCGCGGTGTGCCGGTGCATTTCAAATTTATCGACTCTCAGGCTTCGAGTAATCCTCTCTGACGAAGACATTCGCATTCATGGCATTTTTTTTCGTCGTTCCCGTATAAAATGGCCTTTTATTCAAATTAAATTCGGGGCGATTTTCTGAAACTATCTCGAGCACCGGTGGTCGGAATGTAGAAAGTCGTCGGGCATTCACATCCAGTGGATTGCAATGATTTACATAATTTGAGCCGTTGAACGGAGAGACCGGACGATGGGGTGAGAAAATTTCAGGAATTGTGATGAGAAATATTATTGTTAAATATATCAAAGGAAGAATAAATGAGAAAAACAAATTCAAATTTGAAGAAAAAAAGGTAAGAAAATGTTAGGAACTGCGATGAGAAATATTATTGTTAAATATATTAAAAGAAGAATAAATGAGAAAAACAAATTCAAATTTGAATAAGAAAAGGTAAGAAAATTTCAGGAACTGCGATGAGAAATATTATTGTTAAATATATTGAAGGAAGAATAAATGAGAAAAACAAATTCAAATTTGAAAAAGAAAAGGTAAGAAAATTTCAGGAATTGCGATGAGAAATATTATTGTTATGTATATTAAATAAAGAATAAATGAGAAAAACAAATTCGATTTTGAAGAAAATAAACAAATGCAAAGGCAGATATCTTCTCACTATCGAAGTTTACACGATTAACAAAAAAAACCCGGCTGTTCAGATGACGTTGACGTTTGCATCGTTTGAACGCGACGAATTTTTTCTTCACTTTTTATTCCTTTATTTTTATCAATATCCAAAGCCTTTTTTGGAAATTGAATTCGTGAATGTCTAATGAGAATTCGTAAAAATGTTTGAGTGACTTTCACAGCTTAAATCGGGAAAAAATTGACAGAATAAAAAAAATTATTTTACGCTGCACTCCAACGATGCAAACTTCAACATCATTTCTTCATATACAACAAACCCGAACAAATGCAAAACCTCGCACGTTTTTTTTTCACGACTGAATAAAGGAGATAAAAGGACTTGCAGGTAATGCCTGCAAGCCTTAAGGGGGGTTGTGCCTAATTGTAAAAGTTAGTAAATCTATTTTTTTTTCAAAACCCATATATTTTGACACTATATAATTTTATACATGTTTCCTGAAAAAATCAAGATGATGCGATAAAAATTGATAGACTTATAGGCTGCTATGCTGACGCCCGTCGGAACGCTCGGAGCGTCGTTCGAAACTTTAAACGCTTTTTTCCTCGAAATTACGTTTTCAAAGTCGGTGAGACTTTGAATTATCCAAATTATCTCAAAAACTACAACATCGGTCTTTCTAAAAGTTTCAGGGCGATTTCTAGATGTCAAAATATAGTATTCGATGGAAGAATTTTTTTTCCTACGAACTTTCGATTTGACGAACGAAAAATATCAATTTTTTCGCAAATCTCAAGACTTACTAGAAACACGCGACATTTCTTTTTGTTCATTTGATATTTCGAAAATTCCTTCGATTAATCATAGAATCACCTAATACACTAACGAAATCTGTTAAATTTTTCGATATTCGATAACCTGGTTCAGAATGGTATTGCTCGCCGCAAAAGACGTTTTCGGGCGGTACATACCGGACATCGATTATGATTAAATATTTTGACACAAAAAAATGACAAAGTGTTATTCAGGTGATACTTTTTCTGAAACCTAATTTTTGTAGACATTCATCATCACGATCTTCCAAACGAAAATTCCAAAAATGAGCTGCTTTCAATTGTCACAACTAGGCATAACCCGTTAAATAAAAAGCAATAATTCGTTGCAACCAAACAAACCCAAACAAACTCGAATGCCTTGCACGTTCTCTGCAGAATTTAAAAATAAAAGGAATTCGATGCGCTAAAGAAATGGTCCCGTGGCTCTTTGAGTCTGGGCCGAAAAATTTGTTTTCCTTGGCCCGCTTGCGGTCCCGGAATTTGCCGTGGGGGGGGATCTTCCGAGATGATTTCGCGAGAGCGATGTCTCGCGTGCCACGCCACCTTATATCCACGTTGCATTTCTCTCGTCGCGCGCGCCTTTCTCCCCGTAGCAATTTCCCGTCTTTTGCGCGACGGGTGCGTTACGCAATGATACAGATGTCCATTCGAGTGCCTGTTCCGTGACTCGTGGTGACTTTTCGGCGTGAGATCTCGCGGCGAGGCTCGCTATCGTCTTGAGTCTCGAGGAATGTCGCTAATTGGGCGAAAATGAATGCACCGCACGTCCGGATAAAACGGGCGAGCTCGACGGTCCGCGGAGCTCCGCTCATTACTCAAATCGCTCTACTTCCAACCTTCACTCTTCCGCCACCTCGATTTTATCCATTCAACGATATAGCACCTATGTCAATTGCAATTCCACCCTGCGTGCACATTCACCGTAAGAATTCTGTTTTCTAGCTCGAAAGACGGCGCGATTAGCGAGCGAGGGGAAGAGAGAGAGAGAGACAGAGAGAGAGAGAGAGAGAGAGAGAGAGAGAGAGAGGTGGAGGGAGAAATTAGTGAATAATCTTCAGGAATTATTATTGAAGAGTGCAGTCGACGGCAGCTGCGCCGATGTCTCAAGCCTCGTCGGCCCGGACCAATACTTGGATGGGTGACCGTTTAGCCGCACATTGGTTCACGCGCCGACTACCTAACAACAGCTAATTCTGCCGAATTTCCAATTTACGTAACACAACTGAAACAGTAAAATACAGCGATCTTTATCGGCACGTTTTTCAGTTTCCCTGTGCCCTTCTGCAAATGCAATACAGTGGTGCATTATTGATATCAAGTATCGAGTGTAGTATTGAAAGCGATGTATAAAGATGACCATATTCTTCATCCTGCGTGATGCTTACTCCTCTTCTTTCCGGTTTTAATTATAGATGTTTAATGAGGATCCTCAAAAATGTTTCTGTCGTTTTCGCCGTTCAAATGTGCCAAAAAAAACGGCAATCTGAAGAAAAAATATTTTCGTTGTATTGTTGGACTGCAAAAAAAATACATATTCTTCGTATTGCCGGTTTTTTTCGGCTAATTTCGATTAAGAAGGTTACTGAAACATTTTCAAGGATCCTTATTAAATATTTACAGCCTAAAAGGGCAAGAAATTTCTTTTAGATAATAATAAAAATTTTAAAATTAAGAAAATCAAGAAAAATGTATGACGTTGTAGTTTGCATCGATGGAATGCAACGAAAATAACTTTTCTTTTGGGGATTTTCGTTTGAAGATTTGAGCTACGAAAATCACGCAAACATTTTTTTACGATAATGACGAAAATAAGAAATTAAAAGGAATTTTCGTTGCATTCCAACGATGAAAACTTCAGCACCATATATATATATATGCATACAAACGCACACAATAAGTACTCATTGAAGTGCCAACAAAGATATTTTGTCGCTGCGGTCACGTATGAAATAGCGAGCGTAACTTGGTGAACGGAGCGTTACAAATTACTCGATCCAGAAATACCGATCGCACACGGGAAACCGGTGAAGAAGAGAGTGCGAAATCTTTCGAGAGAAAGAGCGAGAGCGAGAGGTCTCAGGTTGGAAGGCAGGCACGCCACACGTCCCCTTAATTACGACGTGCGATTAAGAGGCTAGATGCACTAACCCCCGTCGAGCTCTTCACAACGGGATACCCGAACCCCCTGCTTACTTTCCCTTTCCCATATCTCTCTCTCTCTCTCTCTCTCTCTCTCTCTCTCTCTCTCTCTCCAGATCTCTCTTCGCTCTCGGCACGCGCGAGGCTCTAATAGATTATGGGCTAAGTGCAATTAGCCTGCGGTACCGGGGCTATATAGATGCCAAGTCGAGGTATGCACGAGCATGCAGCGAGCTTCGGCAAGGCTTAGCGAGAGATCGTGCAAGCGTCTGCGTTCCTCATCCGTGAGCCTGAGTCCCATCATTTTTCCGCTCTCTCCCCACCTTCTCTTCACCGTGTCTCACAATTTCTTTTTTTTTCCTCCCTCGTCTCGGAAGTCTCGCCGCATTGAGACATTTTACCCAACGAAATTATCGTGCACGTGGGAATTTTCAGAGTAGACTAGGGACATAGCCATCCTTCAATGACTGCGACCACGGACGAAAGAAAGTAATTTAGAGTTCAATGAAATTTCGAAAGCCGCGGACGCGGCTCTGATCAATTGTAAAATTGGGTACGACTTGATATACCTTGAGGATCCCAGGCAGCGTTGAAGTAAAAGCGGACTTCGAATTTCAGAGGGAAGTCTTTCAACATCGTGACAATTTGCAACATTTTTGGCAACGCGTTCGGGAATTATAGTAAATCGAGGCTTAAGAAACTTTCGTCCGCGTGTCTACTTATTGAATATACTGCGTGGCCTGAAACGTGACGTCCAAAAGGAAAATACGATTTTTTTATGGTATTGAAGTTTGCGTCGTTGGAAGGCAACGAAAATTCATCTTCATACTTTTATTTCTTTATTTTTATTATAATACCAAATCTTCTATGCAAATTTCAATTGCGCATCTCCGGATAAACATCTCAAAAAATGGTTGAGCGATTTTGTAGGCTAAAATCTACTAGAAGGAATTTGAGAAAGTAAAAAAAAATCATTGTCATTGCACTCCAACGATGGAAACTTCAATCTCAGTCTCTTTCAGTTTTCGAGAAGAAAGCATTGTCTTATTTTTCCCCATTGTGTGTACGTTCCTCGCGACTTTTTTGCCCTTGTGTTATCGTTATGAAGTTATAACTGAACACTATCGTGGTTACCGTAGACTTTTATCAAAAGTTGAAGGAGTATATTTGAGGGAACCAGTCACCAAAGTTCAGATCTAAAAGAAATGGGTTACTAGTCTAAATGACTCCCAGTTGCTTTGAAAAACTTCTAAGAAAAAGTACATACACAAAAGAGAAAAAAAAAAGAAAACCCTATGCGGAAAACCACGAAAAAAGAATTAAAAAATCCTTTTTTTAAATAAAAAACTGAAAAAGATTGAGGACATATATATATATATATATATATATATATATATATATATATATATATATATGTCCGTAGATGCGTGGGTGCTCTAGCATTACAAAGTCAATTTGGAATCCACTCAAATCCAAGCCTCAGCACAAAGATAAATCAAAACGCAACTCTGTTTGAGTTTGTTTGGATTCATGAGATCGCAAACAAACTACCAAGAGGCAAGCCGTGAATACGAAAACTCGAGTTTCGGCCGGACAATCACCAAATCAAAAGCAACCCAAGCTCCTATTGTCACCATCAATCTGAATTCTCTTATGAACATAGCCTTCGACGACAAACACGAGGTCCAGCGGCATTATTTATCGGGAGCAGGAAAGCACGGGGAGAGAGGAGGGCCGAGACGATATATACGGGTGGACGATAGTGAAATTGATGTAGTACCATCGTGGAGATCGCTTCTATACACAGCATCCTATAGCATACAACATCGCCGTTTCTCTCGAGATCGTGAAGCAAACGTTTTGCTCTAACGCGATGACAGTTACAGCGGGACCGGAGAATGATTTACGCCCGGCGGAACCTACACCCTCCGGTGCTGACGTTGAGGCTACTTTACCTCGTCTCCCGGACGGTCCGAGTGCTTCGGTTCTGTCCGAAGAATGTGAAGAAAAAAATCAAGATTTGTTGAATTTTTATAAGCTGTTCATTCGATGGAGCGGGAACCACCCGAGTGTCGATGAGGAATTCATGCGGAGACACGAACAAGATTGTGTTTGGGTGAAGTGGATGATAATAAGAATGTGATCGGACTGAACTCTATTCGCAACTGGAGTGTGTCAGTGAACCAACTTTGGCCAACTTATGCACAAGCAAACCCACACAAACTTTCTTCGCAACTGGAGAGCGTCAATAAACTTGTTTGAGCAACCCAGAGTCAAGCCGTACCCCAAACAGAGTCAAGCAACCTCAAACAAACTCTATTCACAACTGGAGTGCGTCGACGAACTCCATTTCGGCCAACCTAGACCAAAACAACTCCAAACAAAATTTATTCGCAACTGAAGTATGTTAATCAACTCGAGTAAGGCAAACCCAAAGCCAAACAGACTCTATTCTCAACTGGAGTGCGTCCATCAATTCCAGTTTGGCCAACCAAGAAGGAAACAACCCCAAACACACTCTACTCGCAACTGGAATGCGTCACTAAACTCTAGTTAAGCAACCCCAAAACCAAAACAAACTCTCCTCGCAACTGGAGTGCGTCAACGAACTCGAGTTTCGCCCAACGCTGCTACGATCCTGGAGGAGCCCGGAGTCGAGAAATCCGGTTCGTGATAGAGCTCGAAATGAGTAGAAAGGGAGATCATTGCAATTTGGCCACGTGCCGACGGACCACAATCTCGTCCCGTCGGGAATTGCACACGTAGAAATTGGCGCAATAATTTCACCATTCCAGGATATCCCACAGTGTTACATCTCTCTTTCTCTCCACCCATATGGCAATTCCGCCACTGCCGAGCAGGAAGAGTTCTCCCGAATGTTGAAGCTCCCACTATCGCGAGACGCAGCAACGTCCGGGTCAACCTGAATTTGTACCCGGAGCACCCTAAGGAGAAGCCAAAACGCGTATAGATGTATACACGTGGACACAGAGATGTTATTAACCGAGAGGATAGTTTTGGTATCTGCGCGCATATGATTCGAGAAAAGCCTCGAAGGGTTGTCCCTCGGGTCCTCGTCGCACTCTCTGCATATTAATAGCAACTTTGCAGCTCCCGCCAAACCGGACTACGTAATTCCTGCCCGCCATTTTCTATTTCCCGCAGGAATGCTCAAAAAAGTTGATGGATTTTGGAAATCCGAGCTTTTGAATTCATAGGCCGAACATGCGTCCACTACCCTAATATACATGTCGTTCACCATCAGTCTATATAACGTGGGAAGGACCGAATAAAATACCCAGTAAAACCGACGATAACTGACGTATATTTATATTTACAGATGGCAAAGAAGACGACACGACGGAGACCCTTCAACGCGTAAAGTCCTGCGAGTTACGCCCTTCCATTAGCCAACACTTCATCCATAAGAGGGGTTCTTGACGGCGAGAGCACACACATAAATTCCCGACCCTCCAGCTCCGACGTTATACCTCTGTACATACTTATATATAATAAATATCTGCACGACCAAGTGTCACCTGGATTCACGTCGATTTCGTGTAACGCCGGCGTTTTTCCGGTTCCTCGATAATATACGAGAAGCCATACCGAGGCTCACCCACACACATCTCGTAAATTCACGACGTAGCACGAAGGTGAACCGAGGACGAAGTGAACGGCGGAAAAAGAGGATACCCGATGTGTCCAGGCTAGATAAGTGAGCACGGACGGGTTTCATCGACCTTTCGTCAAGTTACTATTTACGTATACGTCTTGAGATCGATGAAACGACGATTTTTCCCACTTCCGTGTGGCACGTAGCTGGGCCTGGTCATACATAGAAATTCGTGCTGAGTACGTGTAGGTTACATTCCATTGGAGATGAATTGGAGAGAAACTGGAAGCGAGGAGGAGCGAAAAGCTCCTCAAGGGTAGAGAGTATCGAAGTTATTAATTTTTATCAAATATTACAATGGTATGTACCAAAGGAATGATGGAAGCTTTCAGGGATTATTTGGCGCACTATACCACTTTTTCCTCCATCTTCCAGTATCTTTTTTGGCCAGGTAGGTGGCGCGATACTGGCCTCGTCATCAAGGAATTACATAGCAATCTTCTGAGAAGCGGAAGAAAGGCAAGCAGAAAAGTCATTTCCGGATCAGGAAAGGCGCGAGAAGTGGGCCGTGGGCGGAAGAGGTTTTTGTCAAATGGAAAACCTCTCAAGTCTCACGTGAAGACCTTCGTACATGACTTCTTTTATCGCTTGGCTCTCGGTAGCTGTCTTCACTTCTTTCAATGTCTTTCTCCGTGTCTTTGGCGCCTCTGTCTATCTCACACCCCCACACACACACACACACTTGTTTGCTCTTGCTGTGACCATAACTCTCCATTTCTACTTCCTATTACTCGAGAAAGTGTTTGTTCTTTTCAGCCCTCTTTCCATTCTCATTCTCGGCCTAGTTTTACGAGCGTGGCTTCGTTCCGAATGCCCGCAGACATCTGTGAAGGGATTTCGCCCAGTTCTCGTCTCCTCTCTGCTGATCCCGGAGAATATTGCCATTGTTAGGCGCACGTTGGATTCCGAGGAGTGAAGTGTCCGTGTGCCCTGTTTATCCGGATGTCACGCTGTTTGACCAGGAAATGACTTTGGTTGCAAACATCGATCAGGTAAACAGCCACGTGTATGCGTGTCCCAGACGAAGTACCGGACTCCCGCATAGACGATCGTGTTGTTGAGCGATCACTAAGCACGGCCCCGCATATCCCTTAGCGTGTGTCCACAAATGGATAGATCGAGCCGACAATAGACGCTCACCAACCTTCAATGAGGAACTTGACGGCCGATGCATGTGGCTCGTATCATCGAGAGGCCTCCTCGTCTGCTCTACCTAAGCGGCCAAGTGTTTGCCGACAACGCGCACAGGTCCGAGAGGGACACGCTCGATTAAATGTTCATTCCTAACCAGAATTATCCTCTGGAGAGTCTGGAATTGGACGATCGAATCGGGACAAGGATCTCGGTAACGAACATACGAAAGTACGACATCTTTCTCGGCAAACTGCTAGATATTGCTGGGGAATGCCACTGGATATCGCTGCTCAGCAGCCTGTCTCGAGGTGATTCGAAACTTTTGACTGTGAAAACCGCCCGGGCGGTTCCACGATATCCGTGACTATCTGCGTCTGGAGAGCTGATAGACCGCAACTTCCAGACTATTTGGCAAGGAGAGAGAGAGAGCGGGAGCCACCACCCGCGTATTCCTAGCTTCCGCACACCACAAAACGGCACAACACAGAGAAAGTGAAAACTGAAGGTGACGTTTACGGCAAGCCGTACCGGGAGCTCCAGTAATTATCTTAACCAAAGTAAAGCTGGTTAATTATCCAAACTCAAGATAGAGGCAGGATGGAAGAGCGAAGCAGCTGTGGGTTTATGGAGGGTAAAGGAGCCAACTACCACCAAAGTTCGATTCCGAGCAATCAAATTGCTCGAATAACGTACACACATAGGAAAGGTAATTACGCTGCTTCAACTATACTAAAAGCCCGCACAGCTGCCAACTTTAATTGCGCCGCCTCTTATCCACGGAATTTCCCCCTTAACGCTGCAAGCTGTAACGACGACCGTACACACTGCGCTCCGAACTTTCGGCGCAAACCCAACATTTCAATAGGTGGAAAGATCGTCCAAGCCAAGGGTCCCCGGGAATTTTTGTCTTCACGAACTAAGAACATCACTTAGGTGCCCATCACCGATTTTTTTAAAAAGTCGTATGTGTGATGAATCATTGAAAACTATTAGGCATGTATTTTTTTCAACTGCGGAAAAATGGTTTCAAGGGCGAAAACCACCCCTCAAAGAAATGCGTGTCAAGGGGTGACTTTGCAGGTTCACCCACAACCAGTTCACTGATCTGAATGACACAAAAACCAAAAGTCTTCCAATGTAAAGCGATGAAAAATTCACTAGAGAAATAATGGCGAAACATTTAATCGAGGGGTGACTGTTTTTGCACCGATAAAAAAATACGTGTTTAATAGTTTGAAATGCTCTGTCACATACATGAGTGTCAACAAATTCGAAGACGGTCGCTTAAGTGATGTTCCTTGGAAGTACATCAACCTTTTAATCACTGCTTGAACTCGCGCTCATTCCGATACATCTTATAGAGGGAAATGCGAATAGAGTCCTTATTACGCACGGAGCAGAGAGAAGTCTTGAGAATTTCGGCGAGTCATTAACGTCTCTCGTTGTCTCAATGAAATGGCGTACGGATGTTGAGACGAGGGGACCGCGTATCTAGATAGACGTCTTAAAGTCCGGTCGTAATTCATCCCTTAATTATCGTATCCGTATGTGCGATTCTGGAAATGTGCATGAATCTCGGTCCTATCTTCCTTTTCAATCTCCCCTCTCTCTCTCTCTATCTTTCTCTCTCCCTCCCCCTCTTTATCCCGCAGAGCCGAATTTGAAGATGTGAAGGCTCGGAAGCAACAAAGAAGTGGGAGGCCCCTAATAGTTTGTCAATAAGCTGCATTTGTTATAGTGTTTAAATAATTCATTGCAAAATAAAAAAATGATTTTAAACAACATACGCAGATTTCGTAGAATACCTAAACAACCTAAACAAACCCAAATGTTAAGAAATAAATAGTTGGAACATTCCACGTGACATTAATAAAAAATTATAATCCATGGAATATATGCTTTTATAGAGAATTCATCGTGTTTGGTGTTTTTCGGAAATATGCATTAAAGTACTTCCTAAAAGGATGACAACTTTTCTTGCTCGTCAGATGTTTGGAGTATTTTTTTTCACTAACTATTGCATACCATTCGGCAGCACGTTTTATGTAAACATTTTACATGTAGATGCCCCTGTCTTGTGAAATAAGATTGAAGTTTACATCGTTGAAAGGCAATGATTTTTTTTTTCATTGCTTGAATCTCTTTTCCCTGGTTTTCGCTATAAAAAATCCACGGGGATTTTTTGCGATGTTTCTTTGAAGATCTACAATTGAAATCGCCGAAACAAATCCGGTATAATAATAAAAACATAAAAAAGAGTTTTTGTTGCATTCCAAAGATGCAAACTTCAACACCACCTCGTGAAGGCTCCGGGGCTTCAGCCCCTTTGCCCCCGTCTGACCCTGTTCGTTTACATATAATATACACCAAAGAAAGGCTATTCCGCACACATTCAACATCGACGATGTTGAAGTTTGCATCATTGGAACGCAACGGAAAATCTTTTATCATTGATTCATTTCTTCAGTTTCTTCGTCATCCGAAATCTTGTCCTGCAAATTTGGGCTTTTGATTTCCCACGACGATATTAAAAAACGTTTGAGTGATTTCCATGGCTCAAATTCGCCAAAAAAAAAGTTCGGACTACTAAACTTTCGTTGCGTTCCAACGATGCGAACTTCAATACCATCTTCGTGGACCAACTCCAGAGCAACCTGACAGGCTGACCTCATCATATAGATACAGTGGATTCAAAATGCTCGGTCCCCATATATACATGTACATACATATATATATGCCGGGATGAGGTAATATATATCAAGCAAAGACGCAATAACGGGATGTAAATTTAACGAAGGGATTCGAAGCCCGACGCGGAAACGTCGTTTTTTTTCTTCGGTACCGGCACGTGGCGGAAACGCAAGAATTCATCCTCGTGCGTCTCTTCCTCAAACAAATATATACACACACACACACACACACATATATATATATATATATATATCTACGACTATGCGGCAGGGCGTAGCGAAACGTTTGAATGGCCTCTTTGAAACGTGGTGCCTCGCTCGAGGGCGCGCATAACGTTTTCGGAATTTCCACATGCGAGCTCGACGTAGTCGTGTACGATTTAGAGATTTACTCCTGAGACGATGAGACACGCTGGCGCGGGCAGGGGGGGGGGGGGGCGGCGATGAGGACACGGTATATAGACCACGGCGAACGGTAATTAATTACCCCGCGCGTATGCGCGTAAGTCACGATAATTAATAATCTCGTGGAAAGGGATCGTACGAGAGAGTTCTCGTAGGAGCGACTGAGGAACGCGCTTCGTTGACTCGTCGTGTACGCATGACTCGTTATTTATTACACGTGTGCGATACGGGCGGAACGATTTAGAGGCTCACGAGACCGGATATCGCGAAGGTAGAAGTCAAAAATGAATTACTCGAGGGAGAATTGGCCCGGGGTGAAAAAAAAAATACGAGCGATGGAAAATATCGTTTTTGTAGATATCGCGTGGTATGTAGTGGGCAACGATAACGGAATCTCACTTTTAACCAGGATGAGGAAAAAATGCGAGAAGTCGCGGTAGGGGATGAACCAGAGATACCCGGAGGGTCGTAAAGGCTCGGAGTAACACTCTCTCCATCCCTTGCCCTCTCGCTTTTTCCATCCCTTCGACACGGATAAAATATTCATCCTCCCCCGCGCGCGGTGGAGCTCTTATGAAACGAGAGTACGAGCTTCCGCGCGATATATACCGCGCGCGATAAGCGTGAGAAAAATGAGGAAAAATGGTATCGTAGGAAGAGAAAAAAAAAATGAGAAACGCAGAGAGGCGGAGAATTTTTCTCGGCTCACATCCTTTCATCGCTTTCCAACTTTTCTTTCTTCTAATGTTACGACTTTGACGGAGGCGGTAGAAAAAAAATACCAGACGCACCGAGAGTATTTGCTTGCGCCCCGGGAGAACCTCCGCGGCGAATCATTTTTATGCTTATCTTTATATCTACGCATGTTTATTCAACATCCATTTCCGGGGGAGCATTGCCTCTTCGAGCTAAGGTGGGGAGGTTTTATTTTGGCTGCGAATGTGTGCGGAAACGAAAGCTGCCAAATTGCCGTCGGACGCGGATCGTCACGAGCACAGTTGTAAAAAAAATTGACCCTCAGTGCAATTGTGGGCGTATATGGTGGGCGACGATCATAAGGTGAGCATGTTTTTTAAGAGATGACACCAGTCTAGGATGTTGAGGAAAACCGTTTTTTTTGCTTAAAAAATACTTTGGGGCCACAAAAACAACATGTAATTGGTCGTATAGCGGTTTTTCTTAAGGTTCAATTATCGATTTTGCCGCAGCGGTTTGGACTTCTTTCAGGCGCCTCATGCAACTTTAAACGCGTTTTTGTCGAAACCACTTTTTTCAAACGGGGAGGACGGATTACTCAAACACACTTGCATGGATCGATTTGAAATTTTGATAGTAGCTTCACAATTACATTCTCTATGGGAGTACGTAGCCGTCTTTTGATGAAATTTAAACTTTTTTTTATAAACAATTGACTGCTTATTTTTGGGCAAAAACTCGATCAATTTCTTTCAAAGTGCGCCATTTTTTCAACATTTGATAAAAAAAAATCCCTGCGTAGTCCCATAGCTAATGATATACCTATAGATTATATTTTTTTTTTTTGGTTTTTGTTCCAAGCCTTATACTTTACGAGAAAACCGTCCTCCCGTGAAGCTATTTGTAAAAACACACGTTTTTCGAGTTGGGCTCTGTCGCCGCCATTTTGTATGAAAATTATAATAACATTTTTTTGATACTTCAATATGTGTTAAATAAACCCTGTCAAAAGAAATCATATTCCTTTTTCATAGTCACAAAATAAATTGTCAAAGTTAGGCCTTATTTTCTGCGCTAGAGTGGTGTTATCCCTTAAAGGTCGTGTGCGGCGATTTAGCGACTGACAAGGGACATCACTTCCGCCTTCGATTTTGTTGAAACTAATATAGAGGAGATAGGGGCTGCAATTAAGGGGCTCGATTTTTTTTGCCTTTTCCGACAGTTTATACTTTTAAGAGTATCCTGTAAAAATTTCAAGGCCGTATCTCTAATCATTTTATTTTGCAAAAATCGATAGTTAAATGTTTAAACGCGTTTTTCTGAAAATGAGATTTTTCAAATTTGCTGAAATTGTAACTCAAAGAGCAATTATCCGATTGACTTGGATTTGAACTGAGTGCTCTTGAATATATTTACTCTACAATGACGTAGGACATTTTTGATTGGATGAAAATTGACGATTTGGCATTGAAAAAAACGACCATTTCATAGGCAAGAAAACGAACTTTTTTTCATAACTCCGCCATTTTGTTAGATTTTGATATTTTGCGAAAATCCTACGTCATTGTACAGGAAATACCTTCCAGCTCAACGCTATTTTTTCCTTTTTCGGTTTCAGCTACTCAATCGGCCGGAATCATGTCAGCAGTGGAGGAACTTTTTTTTGGCCCCTCCGAAGGCAGCGCATGAGTCGCTTGGATCTCAATATTTTTGTATGAAAAAATTATGTAATATAGGTCCAATATAGCCAAATATATTCTCAATTTTCCGAAACATTTAATTGAGTACTGTTCTTCCAAAAAATTCCCGAAAATCACCCAAATTTTTAGCGTTCACACTGGTATAGCCCCTTAACAGAGGTAAGAATTAACAGGCGAGTTGTCGTCACACTATAAACATTGTAGCTACATTTGAACAGTATTCCAACTCTTTGAATAGTAGCGTGGTTTTTGTGGTTTAATTAAAGTTATAAAATAATGTTGATATTTTTTATTCGATGCAGTGTTTAATTAGCTGCGATATCAGCTTGAGTTTTTTTACCGTACAACCAATACATAATTAAATAAAAATACAAATGTGATGAATGCAGGCATGGGGCTAAAAGTAACAAACTGACGGGGTAACAATTGACTTGTTAATACATGCCCCGCAGCGATGGCAGCCATGTTTCTTGGTTTTAGCTTTAGAACAGGAACGCATAGAAAGATAGTTTCATACATAGTAATAGAGATAGTGGCATACCGAGCCATTCTAATTTGGTTTTTTGCCAGCCCACAACAGAGTCCGTGTTGTATGGTTCCTCACGATGTTTCCCTACGGTGCTGAAGTTTGCATCGTTGGAATGCAACGAAAATATTTTTTTTCACTTTCATAATTTTTCTTTGGCAGAGTTGAACTACTGAAATGACGCAAACATTTTTTAGGATTTTTATTTAGCGATCTAGAACAAATTTGCGTAATTTGATTTTGGATAATAATATAAGTGAGACCTTGGAAGGAACTTTCGTTGCGTTCCAACGATGCAAACTTCAGCCCCATTGTTTCCCTTTACCGTACGAGCATCGGTTACTTTACTACCTCATAACCAACTTCTATGTTGTAGTATGAGGACTTATAAAAGACGTACTAAAAGAGGCACCACTTCGAAAGAGGTATATGAGTTGGCTGCAAAAGATTTTTTTTAGAAAAAACCGACAATACAGATCAGTCGTTCGTGAATACAATATTTGTCATGTCACTCTTTTCAAATTCGCGAAGAAACGGGAAAAAGGTGTTCCAGCGTAGACCATAGAAGTTGAAAATGTGATTGATGAACATGAAAAACATGATATTGAAGTTTGCATGATTGAATTGCAACGAAATGTTTTTTACCTTATTCATAATTGTTTTGGTTATATAAATGTTTTGGACACAGTAACAATGTAGAAAAAAGAAATAAAGAGGAATTTCCATTGCATTCCAACGATAAAGTGAGCTAACCCGCGTTTGTTCACTTTAAGGGGCTATACCAGTGTGAACGCTGAAAATTTGGGTAATTTTCGGGATTTCTTTTCCAAGCAAAGTGCTCAATGAAATGATTCGGAAAATTAAGAATATATTTGGCTATGTTTGACCTATATTAAATAATTTTTTCATAGAAAAATATTGAGATCCAAGCGACTTATGCGCTGCCTTCGGAGGCGCAAAAAAAAAGTTCCTCCACCGCTGACATGATTCCGGCCGATTGAGTAGCTAAAACCGAAATAAAAAAAAATTCGTTAAACTGGAAGGTATTTCCTGTACAATGAGGTATGATTTTCGAAAAATATTAAAATCTAACAAAATGGCGTAGTTATGAAAAAAGTCTGTTTTCTTGCCTATAAAATGCTCGTTTTTTTCAATGCCAAATCGTCAATTTTCATCGAATCAAAAATATCCTACGTCATTGTAGAGTAAATATATTCAAGCGTACTCAGTTCAAATTTCAAGTTAATCGGATAATTGCTCAAGTTACAATGTCAGCAAATTTGAAAAATCTTATTTCGAGAAAAACGCGTTTAAAGATTTAACTATCGATTTTTGCAAGATAAAATGATTAGAGATACGGCCTTGAAATTTTTACAGGATATTTTTGAAAGTATAAACTGTCGAAAAAGGCAAAAAAATCGATTTTTTTAAGTGTCACACTGGTATAGCCCCTTAAGAAAAGAAAAGCTCCATAGTCATTTTTTTTTACCACGTCACATTTTTATCGTCGTTTTATTTGCGCTGAAAGATTCCGATCGAAAAGCAAGATCAATTATAATTTGTCTCGTGATCACGTTCACTACCATCGTGAACGGGGTGCAGAGATTGAGATATATATTCCGTGCAAATATTTATTGCGCGCGAGAAAAACGAAAATCGATGAGGAAGAAAAATGTCCGTACAACACTCCTATACATACACATACATACATACATACATATACATATACATATATATATATATATATATATATATATATATATATATATATATATATATATATATATATATATATATATATAGACACACACACACAAACGCACGATCGTATAATATTGAGGGGCCCTTATGAAGAGTTATCGGGTAGAATTGTCCGTGTGCGACGCCCTATACAGATAATTCAACACATCTATATAGTTGTACGGAGATAACTCCCGGAACTCTCGAATCTCCCAGCCTGGAACACGCGGTGAATACTCTTCCGCTCCCTCCCTCTTTTTCTCTCTCTAGCTGCGGGACGACAACCTATTAAAATGCAAATTTCTTTTATCTACGAGCTACGCGGTTTCCCCCGACTCCCCTTGTCTCGATATCGCACTTATATAGCGGCTTTTCTCCCCCTCCCCCTCCACCCCCGGACCCTCACAACAATGCATGTTTTTTTCGTCATAACAATGCATACATCGAGCTCTTACGAATAAGAGAAGACAAAAAAAGTGATGATAAAAAGTATTCGAGAAAGGAGCGCCATGGCGGTAAATATAATGATGGAGATAGAGATCTGTGTGTGGTGTAGAAAAATTCCATGCAAATGGGAAAAGGGACGATTATAATTATACACGTTCATCAATCATAAACGATGGGGTTGAAGTTTGCATCGTTGGAATGCAACGGAAATTCTTTTCAATTTCTTATTTCCATTATTGTCCAACATTATACTCTGCAGATCGCTAAATGAGAATCCTAAAAAATGTTCGCGTGATTTTCGTAGCACAAATCGGCTAAAGGAAAATTTGTAAAAAAAAACAAATTCACACATTAACAACAAAAAATAAAAAAGTATTTTTTCAGCCCGCCAAATTGACTCCGTCCAATTCCTGATACGCGCAGAGTTATTTTTCCCTTGGTTAATTTCCAAGTCATTGTTTTTTTCGGGCTAAAAGGCACTCCAGCCAAAAGTTTACTCAGGCGAGAATGTCGTTCCGGGCATGCTGTAGGTGAAACGGCCCGTATCGTGCGTGCACCTCGTGCGGATGCTGTATTATCGCTGATGCTTCCGTGGAGATTGTCGAGGATCAAAGGGAGCCTTTGGGGAGCGGAATGGAATTTTTGGTTCGTGTCCAGATCGATTGACGTGCGACCGCCTCCATGGCGATATCAACGTAGGGTCGACGAGTCAGTGTACCGATTGGAATGTCAGATAAACGACGAATATATAGAATGGTCACGAACTATATGGTGCACGTAGGTGCGTAGGTACAATTAGCTATGCATATGTATATATTGGAAAAGAAATGGCATTGAAGACACTCCAGACCTCATAGTAACACGAGATTGAAGTTTGCATCGTTCGAATGCAGTGAAAATGATTATTTTTCAGTCGCTCGAATTTCTTGTAGCTGATCTTCGTTACGAAAATCGATCAATAATTTTTTTAATTTGCTTATTCGGGGTTGCTTATTATAAAAATGAGGTAATCGAAATGAAAAAAAAAATTTACGTTGCACTCCAACGATGCAAACTTCAAGATCGTAGCTGATCGTCCTCTCGTACTGGTCACGATGTAAATGTCTTTAATATGGCATTCATTTTTTTTTATTCTTTTTTTTTCTTCGGTAAAATTTATGGTATTTTTATTTTTGGTATTTTTATATTTTTAGTACTTTTGCTATTTTTTAATTTTTGATTTTTTAAATTTCTGGTATTTTTTAATACCTGATATTTTTAAATTTCTGGTATTTTTAGATTTCTAGTATTTTCAAATTTCTGGTAATTCCAAATTTTTGGTATTTTTAAAATTGGTACTTTTATTACAGATTTACGGCCTCAAGGTCCAAAAAGAAAGGTTTCGGATAATAATAAAAAATGAAGAAATAACGAAAAAAAAAAACGTTGCATTGCAATGATGCAAAGTGCAACGTCATTAGATGCAAACACATTCATATCAACGTCGGGTTTGAAAACAAAAAATCAAGTATCATCCTCAAAACAGCCAAGTATTGACGTCACCTAGATACGAAGGCTTCAAAATGTCGCTTTTCCTTGTGAATATGTACCGCATGAATAAATAAACATATACGGGAACAAATATGTATAAGTATCCGGTCGCGTGACCGCTCTTTGAATCGAGCTCTCTCGATAACGCCTTTTCCGGCTTCGCGCAAATGTACACGCCCGTACACCGAGGCGCGTGTGGAGCAGGATTTTTTGTGGCCGCGTCTGCGGCCGTGCGTGTAGGATGAAAGCGGAAAGGTAGTTCGCGATCGATTAGCGCATTATCGCCAAAGAGATTGGTCTCGTTGGTGAAGGTGCGCCGTCGTAAACACGCGATCGCGACGATCCGGGATTCCTCGACCGCCAAGTAGAAATAGACGGGACTGGTCAGACGTCGAAGGTATAGAATATCGGCGCGTTTGAGCAAAAAAAAACAATATTGAAGTCCGCATCGTTGGTATACGACGAAAATGGATATTTTCCAATCACTGTATATTCTTTGCTGCTACGAAAAAAACTGAAACGTTTTATATCAATTTTTCCGACAGATACTACTCATCACAAAAAATACGCTAATTATTTTTTTAAGAGGACTTGAATACCCATTAAATATCATATTTTTTTCAGGTGCAAAATCTCCGCGACAGACCTTCAAAAAACATGATATTGATGTTCGCATCGTTGGAATGCAACGAAATGTTTTTTTTTCTAATTAATTTTTTTTTTGTTGGCACACGAAAACTACGATAAACTTTTTTCAAATCTCTCAATAGACTCCTAAAATCTAACTTTATCGAAAATATTCAGCAGCATTGAAAAAACACATGGCCACCTTATGATATTGAAGTTTGCATCGTTGGAACGCAACGAGAGTTCCATAGCGCAATTTTTAGGGCAAATTCAGGCCTCCAAAATTAAACCTTTTTCAGGATCCTTATTAGACATTTTTCGCCCAAGTATGTAAGAATTTTTGTTCGATGATAATGAAAATGAGGCCATGAAAAAATAAAAATTGATTTGCGTTGCATTCCAACAATGCAAACTTCATCATCGTAATGTTTTTACGGCACCCTTACTGGAGATTCACGTCCCCAATTGACAAAAAAAAACGTTATCGATAATAATAAAAACAAAGAAACAAAAAAATCTTCACATCCCAACGCTGCAAGCTTCGTTAAGGGGTTACCCCCACTTGCGATTTTGAAAAAATCGATTTTTTTTTGCATTTTTTTGAAGTATAAGTATCTGAGAATATGTCCTGAAAATTTCAAGTCGATCCGAACAAAATTGACTGAGATATGAGCGTTGAAAGAGAAGAATCCGCGTTGAAAGAGCGTTGAAAGAGAAACTTTGAACGCGTTTTTCTCAAAATGGCATTTCTGAAGTCGGTGACCAAGATTACTCGAACACTAATGAACCGATCTTCTTAAAATTTTGCAGGCTTATTTAATACATAAGAATGCAGTCTTTAATCGTTCGATTTTTTTTCGAAAAAAATTGCCGTTTTATAGCCAAAAAACAGCCGTTTTTTTCGTTAAAATCGAACCATCAACTTTGACTGTCCGCCATTTTGTGAAAAATGAATATTTTTCAAAATCCTTCGATTAAAGACTAGTTTATACTTATATTTGACTAAATCCATCCGCATTTTTTTCTTCAGATGATCCACTTCGCCGCAATGTTGGTCACCGCAAACCGTGTATATAAAAACATTATTTCATTGACGGCCATTTGCCACTAAACAATGTTATATTTTTCAATAAAAAAATTACTGAAAGTTCTTCAAGATGTGTTCTTTAAGATGGTATATTGATCGATTAAAAAAGTTTTTTAGTTTTCTTTTAAAAAAATAATGAAAAAGGCCTTTTTTGCGCTACAAGTGGGGGTAACGCCTTAAAAAAACTGCAATTATAACAATTCGCGTGCTTTTCGGGTTCTACGGTGAAATTCGTTGCGACGAAAAATTGCCGCGTCTTTTACGATCGCAACATTGATCTTGTTAATTCCGCGCGATGGCCCATGGGACGCGGAAAAATGTCCGTCCCGACTCCGGTCCCAAGACGGAGGATCGAAGGGCGTATCGACCCTTTCTTTTGGCAGTCAGATCGCGGGCTCTTCAGAAATTGCCAGGCAGTCAGGTACAGCCTCCTTGCGGCTACACGGAAAGGGTAGGGGGCGGGACTGGAGGGGAGGAAAGCACGTAGCTTACCCCGAGAGATATCGAATGGTCGATAAAAATAAAAGCTCCGGGCCTCGGAGATATAAGAAACGAAGGAGCCTAAGAATCGAGTACGAAAGGAATGAGCTTGTATATAAAAAAAAATTATATACAGGGTGTCCCAGAACTGAATGCGTTCTCTGAAATAGAGGGTTGGGGGTGAAATTCTGAGTCGATTTATGTAAGCATGTGTGGGTCTCAGATGAACCCCTGAATTATTATGAATTTTCAGAGGCGGGCCAATCAGGTGCGCCCGATGAGCCAACGTGAGCGCACCTGATTGGCTCGCCTTTAAAACTTCATAATAATTCAGGGGTTGATCTGAGACCCACACATGCTTATATAAATCGACTCAGAATTTCACCCCCAACCCCACATTTCAGGGAACGCATTCAGTTCCGGGACACCCTGTACATGTATGAACGAAGAGCCCGAGCAACTCGAGCTTTCTCATTCGCGACCCTTTGGGAGCCTTTGAGGGAGATTATTTGCAGTTGGGTCGGCAAGTGGATGGAAGGAGCGAGCGGTCGGATAAACTGTCGGGAATCTTGTCTCGTTCCGTTTGCTCCTCCTTCGCTTCTTCATCCTCGCTCTGACCCCCTGAAGCTTTTCTCAACTTCGACAAGTATAAACACTTATCTTTTATCCACGATTGTCTCACCCCTCGCTCACCCAAGCTCCACAAAAAAGTGGGCTGCGGATTTTACGAAAAAAAACCGTATAAAAAATTTTTCAGCTGAACAATTTCCAGACGAAAGTTACGCGAGTTCGTAAAATTCGAAAATCTTCGGTAAAGGAATTCATCCCGTGAACGAGGCCATAACGAGAAAGTAGAAACGGAAGTATGGAGAAGAGGATCAGCCAATGGGAAGAATGAATAGGTATCGAAACGACAACGACGTCGATCCTCTCACAGCCGTTTCCACTTTTCTGTCATTCCTTTCCCTTTGGTCCCTTTTTTTTCTGTATTCCCCAGTGAAACATTCGCGCGGAGAGAAGCTCTCCCGAGAGTGGAGGATAAATAAAGAAAGGAGCGAAGTGAAAATCGAGGCGTTCGGGACTAAAAAGCGCACACGCGCGCGGACCTCGGCCAGAGAAGGGGATGAAATCTATAAAAGGTTGCATCGTACGACGGAGGAATATCAAAAGCCTCTGAGACGCACAGGAGTGGGAAGAATTACGAGTCCAGGAGAAAGAGCGAGAGAAAGGACCGAAAGGAAAATACGAGGGTGGAAAAAGAGAGAGAGAGAGAGAGAGAGAGAGAGAGAGAGAGAGAGAGAGAGCGAGAGAGAGAGAGAGAGAGAGCAAAAAAAAACAGCGAACGCGCACTTCGAGACTCCCGAGACGACTCGATTCCCTTTAATTTGAAATGCAAATTCGCGACGATCGGAATCGACTAGTGCGAGTGGAATCTTCTCGTTGCAAACGTTACGGATATAGCTCTATCTCTTTTCTTTTCTTTTCGCCTAAGGACCCGAAGGGAGTAGATGGAAAACTTGGCTGCTTTTTCTCCCGTTTCCCTCAATCCCTCGGGTGCCGACGTCCGTTTATTTTTTTTTGTTTCGCTTCTCTCCTATTCCGCAACAAAGTACCGGTAAAATTGCTCTCGATTTTCCCAACCGAGAATTCCTCCCGTTGTCTATTTATAATCGGGGCAAACTCGCTGCTGAACGCGGCAAAAAGAAAAAGAAAAGGTCGAGAAAACGAAAAGTGTCGAGGAGAGAATCAGCGGCTCGCGAAACGGAACGTTGTCAATTTTACACCCCCGCGAAGTTGGAGGCTGCCTGGAACGACCCAGGACATTCGGGCGGGAACGTA
>OY723393.1:30571126-30608993 GCA_963210295.1 Ophion ellenae | reverse complement strand
AGGCTTTTCCATCCTACCATAGTAAAATAAGGCCTACTATCAAGGTTTTTAAAAATGTTCAATTTTGTTTTTGTTTATGTGTACAAGTTACCATTTTTCGTTGATATTTTATAGAAACTGAACTTGAATAATAATTATGATTAAGGGGTTAACCACACTTGCGATTTTGAAAAAATCGATTTTTTTATTGCCTTTTTTTGAAGTATAAGTATCTGAGAATATGTCCTGAAAATTTCAAGTCGATCCGAACAAAATTGACTGAGATATGAGCGTTGAAAGAGAAGAATCCGCGTTGAAAGAGCGTTGAAAGAGAAACTTTAAACGCGTTTTTCTCAAAATGGCATTTCTGAAGTCGGTGACCAAGATTACTCGAACACTAATGAACCGATCTTCTTTAAATTTTGCAGGCTTATTTAATACATAAAAATGTAGTCTTTAATCGTTCGATTTTTTTTTTCGAAAAAAATGGCCGTTTTATAGCCAAAAAACGGCCGTTTTTTTCGTTAAAATCGAACCATTAACTTTGACTGTCCGCCATTTTGTGAAAAATGAATATTTTTTTAAATCCTTCGATTAAAGACTAGTTTATACATGTATTTGACTAAATCCATCCGCATTTTTTTTTTCAGATGATCCACTTCGCCGCAATGTTGGTCACCGCAAACCGTGTATATAAAAACATTATTTCATTGACGGCCATTTGCCACTTAACAATGTAATATTTTTCAATAAAAAAATTACTGAAAGTTCTTCAAGATGTGTTCTTTAAGATGGTATATTGATCGATTAAAAAAGTTTCGTAGTTTTCTTTAAAAAAAATCATGAAAAAGGCCTTTTTTTGCGCTACAAGTGGGGGTAACGCCTTAAAATGTGTCGATTAAATTGGATATTTTTCATTTAATAATTCAATTGGATATTTTTCCTGTTACCCGCAGGTACCTTACTTCTAATAAATGTCAGCGAGACGTTGACTCGTGTCATTTCTGTCACTCTCGTCACCCAGCACTCTTTCCCAAGTCAATTTCACCAGAGAATTCAAAATTCGTATCAAAATTGACTCATGAATGATTCATCGCTTCTGTCGACTCTCGTCGATGTGCGTGGGTGTGGACGAGAATGACGAAATCGAAAGTGCGGTGTTCCGGTTGTTTTTTTTCCCCTCGATTTTTTCGGCATGTGCTAATATCGCTAATTGAGCGAGCGTACACGCCCGAAAAGCCACCCCTTGTGGGCGAAGCAGATGCCCTTGTGCGTCAGTTCATTCGAAATCGACGAGCACGTCGGCTTTTTCGCGATATCGCGGGCGAAATTTCCGTGAGTGCTTTTTGAAAAATATTGGATTTTCCCACACGAAAAACGCATCAGGTTGATTGAAACGAGTGCCACTGCAGAGGAGAATTCACGCGCGATCAAAATCGAATTTATTCGCGTGACGAGGAAAAATCACATTTTCAAAAATATCCCGAGGGAATAGGGAGCATTTTGAAAGGGAACTCGGTCTTTACCAGTGCCAAGTTAGGGGTAGAAGTGGAAGAGCGATGGGATCGCAAATGGCCGCGAGGGAATCACGAAGGGGCATTGCAAATCATGTAAAAATGTTGAAATACTATTTTTACGGTATTTATTCAAGTATGGACCGACTTTGGACCTCCCATTATCCTTGAACAATAATTCATTGCATCGTCGATCAATTCTGCTGACGTCGAGCACCCGAGTGCCAGAGAGAATTGGGTCGATCACTCGATGAAATTCCCTCCTTCAGAATTCCGTGAATTCGGAACGAACCAAAGGAAATTACTGAGAGAATGCAAGATGGAGAGAGACAGGGAGAGAGAGAGAGAGAGAGAGAGAGAGAGAGAGAGAGAATGAGGTGGAAGTAAGAACAGTTGACATTTCCCAGGCTCGAACTAGTATAGCAAAAAAAAATCGCTGACGCAAATCCTCTTTCTCTCATTGAAGTTTGATCCGTTGGAACGCTACGAAAATTCTTTAAAATTTGTTTACTTCTTTATTTTTTTTATAATCCACTATTTTTAAAATGTTAGCTGTAGATTACTAATATCGATCCTCAAAACTGTTCGAATAATTTTCCTAGCTCTAATTCGCCAAAAACGAAATTGTAATATGAAACTTTCGTTGCATTCCAACGATGCATCAATGTCATTTTCTCCCCCCCCCCCCCCCCCCCCCCTACTGTCCATCGATACATACCCATCCCTTGAATGACATACTTATAATGCATCTATCCATACGATTTTCATTACAAATTGATGACGTTGAAGTTTGCATCGTTGGAATGCAACGATTTTATATCATTTTTCATTTCTTTATTTTTATCACTATTCAAAGTTTTTTTTCGCGAATTGAGGTTATGAATCTGTCATAAGAATACGTGAAAACATTTGAGTCATATTAAGAGCCTAACTGGGCCAAAAAATTAAGCAATTAAAAGAGAATTAATTTCTGTTGCATCCCAATGGTACATCAATGACGATGCATCCCCATCCCTCGAATGCAATATTTACAATGCATCTATACGACTGATCATTGCAATTTGATCGTTGGAATACAACGATTTTTTTCTCATTATTCCCCTCTTCATTTTTACCACTATCCGAGCTTTTGTTGCGAATTGAGGTTATGAATCTCTAACAAGAATAAGTGAAAGCGTTCGAGTGATGTTCACAGCGTAAATCGGACAAAAAAAATCAGCAATGAAAAATAATTAATTTCCAACGATGTATCAATGACGTTTCCTCTTTTCATCCCCATCAACCATCGATGCATTCCCATCCCTCCACTGCAATATTTACAATCCATTCATACGACTTCTCATTGCAATTCGGTGACGTTGAAGTTGGCATCGTCGGCATGCAACGATGTTTTTTTTTTTCATTTATCATTTCTCCATTTTTATCATTATCCGAACTCTTTTTTTTGCAAATTGAGGTCGTGCATCTCTAATAAGAATACGTGAAAACGTTTGAATGATTTCAAGAGCCTAACTAGGCGAAAAAATTGAGTAATTAAAAAATAATTATTTATCGTTGTCTTCCAATGATGCATCAATGACGTTTTCGCTCTTCACCCCCACGATCCATCAATGCATCCTCATCTCTTCAATGCAATATTTACAATCCATTCAAACGACTTGTCATTGCAATTCGATGACGTTGAAGTTCGCATCGTCGGTATGCAACCATGTTTTTTTTCCTTATTATCATCTCTTCATTTTTATCATTATCCAAATTCTTTTTTTGCAAATTAAAGTCGTGAATCTCTAATAAGAATACGTGAAAGCGTTTGAGTGATTTCCATAGCCTGAATAGGGCAAAAAAATTAGGCCAATAAAAGGAATGAATTTTCGTTGCATTCCAACGATGCAAACTGCATCCTGCACTTTGTGCAATTCCTTGACTTATCGCGTGACGTCCCAGCTCCCGTTGGATTAATACCCGAAATATTTAGCCAGACCAAAAGTTTCCGGAGGAAATGGAACACACCGCCTCGAGCCACAGTGTGCTCGTACACGAGGCTCTAAGTGAAAATTGCGAGCATGCGTGCACCGAGAGCCAAGGATCCTTGCGAGACACAATATTATTTCGCCGCGATCTCACATTACGTATATATATCCCCGAAGGAAATAGCGCGAGAGACAGAGACGCGGCGGAGGCGAGGCGGCGGCGAGGCGGAGGCGAGGCGGAGGCGAGGCAGAAGCGAGGCAGAGGCGAGGCGGAGAAGGTGCGATATATTTGATGACGCTGGATCAAAGGACCAGGAAGTCGGCGAGCGCAAGGTTTGAATATGGGAGCTCTCACCCGCGTCACGTTTCCTCGAGCGTGCATAATCGATTATACGCTCAGAATACAGAAACACTCGCGAGTGTCCTCCCCCGCAGCGTCCGCTTCCACGGACCCGGAGTGAAACTCAGCGGAGAATGACAGACTCGTCTTATTGTCCCGCAGACTCGCTATTTGTGATTTTGAAGTTTGCATCGTCGCACTGCAACGAAACATTAATTATTCTCAATTGTTCAAATGTTTTCGACCGTTTTCGACTATGGAAATCACTCAAGGGGAGATATACCTTTAAGCGAGGAAAACATTTGCTGATTTTCATCATGTTTTTTTTAACCCGTCGTTGACACACTGGGTCTATTTGACCCGGATAGTATTTCATCCCCCTGCCAATAAGAACCCTTCAAGTGGTTTTTATTGGAGAAAATCAGAGATACACTTTCAACGTTTCGCAATATGTTTGCATAATTAAAACTCGGAAAATGTCAAATTAAATCATTGAAAAAAATTATTGAACATTTTTAGTTTTGGACAAGTGAGCATTTTACTAAAAGTTCATCCGGGCCAAAATGACCCAGGGTGTCAACGTAGGGTTAAGGAAAAAATTCTTCACCATTTTTGCGACTTAGGCTATATTTTGATACTATTTTTGGGTTGTACATGGGATTTTTTTTATTAATCTCCAAAAATGGCGGACGTATGACACGGTCTTCAAACCAAACAAACCCTAAGTCTCAAATCGCAAATCTTTCCTTTAAAAAAAAAACATGAAAATCAGGTATTTTTTCGTCGCCTAAAGGTGCCTCCCTCTAAAACGTCTTCACGTGTTATTGTTATCAGAGATTCATGACGTGAATTTGCGAAAAAAAGGCTTTGGATATTGATGAAAATAAAGGAATGAAAAATAAGAAAAAAAACATCGTTGCATTCCAACGATGCAAACTTCGACGTCATCGCTACTTGACATTTGACAAAAGATATAGATCTCTGGGAGGAACAAAATTACGTAGTAACCTTTTCAAACCAGTTGTTCCTTTTTTGTCTTCAATTTTTTGAAAAATAAGTCTCGCTAGATTTTCCCGGTGTCAAGAGTTTCCTGTCGCATATCTTTTACAGGTCCTCTAGATTTACAGTCTGAATCGTTTCTCAGAATGCTTTATAGAACGGGCTATATACACTGTCGGATGCGTATTCAAACATACCGCGCGGGCATATATATAAATATATATAAATATACATATATATAAGAGGATACTCCGGAGGCTTCATTGCTGGATTTAGAATGAATTATCGGTGGTATTAAAGAGAGCGCGGGCCGCTCTCGTGCACTCGCGCATTTTATCGTCGCGGTAAGAGAGAGATAATTTGCCCCGGTCTGCGAAATACGAGATTACACCATTACACATACGCGTTTATCCCCTCAGCTTGCACGGGAGTTGCACGCATTAAGCTACCTCTCTATCTCTTCCCCTAGCCGAAAAAAGTTCAACTGCAGAGAAACCAAGAGAGAGGAACCTCTCTCTCTCTCTCCTCTCTCTCTCTCTCTCTCTCTCTCTCTCTCTCTCTCTCTCTCTCTCTCTCTGCAGTTGAATTTTCTTTACTTGGTATTGAAGTTTGCATCTTTGGAATGCAGCAAAAATATATTTTTTTCGTATTCCCGAATTTTTTTGGCACTTTTAGGGTACCAAAATTACTTTAAAAATTTGAGAATCCTTATCAAGACGAGACACCGCTGTGACGGATGAAAAAAAAAAATTTTGGTCATTTTCTCATTCTACATATTCAAGAAAATCTGGGGAAAAATTCGAGTCAAAATATTAAAAATTGACCCAATTACAGACGAATTTGTAAAAGCAGGTAGCGCAACGATTTATGTATACTAAAACTTTCAATCATAACTTTAGCGGTCCGATTTGCAATTTTTCAAAACCAACATTTTCGAAATGGTTGCAGCTATTGTTGTATGTAGCCGTTTTTGTAGTTGTTAAAATTTAGTATTTTTTCAACTCCCGAATATAAGTAAAAATTTCGCCGAAATTAAACTTTTTTTCAACACCCGCCGTTTCGTGAATTTTTTTTCGAAAAATGTATACATTTATATAGGTTATAAAACTTTTTAATTTTAATTTTCCCAACCAACGATTGTCAATTTATCGACCCGGCTGTTGGACCACATTTTTTTTATAGAGAGGCTCTAATGCACTTCAATAACGTTAATTTTTTAATTTTTCAAAATTAAAATTGACACGAACGAAGTTTAATCTATGCTTAAAACATACCTTTTTTATTTTAAATAATCTAGTTGACAAAAAAAAATCGAAAAAAACGACCTTATTCGGAGAAATACGATACCAACCTCCGTTGAAAAATTCTACCCAAAAGCCGCAAAAAAAAAAGGTTTCAGATAATAATAGAAATAAAGAAATGAAAAAATCAGGAAGAATTTTCGTTGCCTTCCAACGATGGAAACTTCAACACCATTTTATACAGCCAGCGACTCAAAATTTGGAAAATCTAGGTACCAACTCGAATTATCAGCGAAATGAACATTGAAGACGATAAAATAATAGTGCGCCTGTTGGATCCCCAAGAATTATTCGAAACTAAATGAATAATGCAATTAATTGCAGCGGTAAAAAAAGGAGTAGCAGATCTCGTGAAGAGAACTTAAATTACGAGGATTCGGATTAAGAATCGTCGAGAATAATTATTCCGGTGGCGCAGAATTTAAATCCGATTAAATTCTAAGCGTTCGGTGGAGCTCGTGAGATTAATAAGAATCAGGGTGGAATTAGAGAGTTGGCAGTAAAAACTGGGGTCTGAGATAATGACGATAGAACTCACGTACTGTTGCGATATTGTCTGATGCTCGAAACGCTCGACGTAGCGGACACAGTTGCGATTTCACGCCCAGAACACGCGCCAACGCTACAAATGCTGTACGAGGGTTGCTTTTTTGCTACCGACAATCTTCACCCTGTTCAACGTATTCCTGGTTTTGGCTGTGCGTGGGTGTAGATAAATATCTTGCCAATTCTACTTGTGACGATGTAGTAGTCTATATATCATATACTATACTATACTATATACAGGGTGTCCCTCTTATCTCTGCCACCCGAAATAATTCGGTAATTATCGACGTCACAAAAAACTGTTCCAGACAAAAAGTGTACGGTATGAAGGGGGCCATCAAATGCAACCATTTTTGTTTACTTCGGTGGAGGCGCTGATGCACAGTGAAGGTCACCTCCACTTTTTTAAATAGAATGGTACATTTTTTTTCAACCATCTTGTGGAGCACCTCAAGCCGCATAAAAAACATTAGGGGGTCAAAGTCGTTCAAGGTCATTCAAGGTCAGTATCGAACACCTATTAAAATGAAATACAAATCCGAATATCTCGGATCACTACCAAATATTTGGTAGTGAACCGGGATATTTAGATTTGTATCGTCGCTACTGACCTTGAATGACCTTGAACGACGTTGACCCCCTCCCCAGTGTTTATAATGCGGCTTGAGGTGCTCCACAAGATGGATGAAAAAAATAATGAAACATTCCATTTTAAAAAATGGAGGTGACCTTCACTGTGCGTCAGTGCCTCCACCGAAATAAAAAAAAATTGGTAAACAGAAACTAAACAGAAACTATCGGAAAATAAAAATATGAAAAAGAACTCTCGTTGCATTCCAACTATGCCAACTCCACCACCGAAGTCAACGAGTAGCGATTATCCGTACGATGAAGCAACTTATCGGAATTCGAATAGAATCGCGTTCGATGCAGCAAAATGAATTGTACTTTTTTTTCATCAAAATCATTTTGAAACTTTTCAAATAGTAATGAAAAAAAACATGAATATAATTCGTAAAATTAAATAAACACACAGATACGTATACATGTTGCAGTTAAAGTCGTTTTTTGGTTGAAACGCGTTTTCTTTGGTAAATCCTAGTTATAACTCAACGCCTTCGTTACAACTAGTTTTTCCAAGTAAAAACTAGAATTTACTGATAAATAAATTTGAATGTTAGTTGAAACTCGGCTAGACTAAGAAAAACTAGTTCTCAGACTCAAATAAACCCAAACAAGGTTTTTTTTTATCACCCGTAAGCACTAGGATTAATAGAGGCCATTAATTATGTTCATTTAGTCGATCAAGGGACACCGAAGGTCGCTTAAAAACCGTTTTAACAAATCAAACCACCCCAAATAAATCCAAACAAATAGTTTTAACTAATTCATTTCGTTGGAACGAGTTTTTGGAGCAAACCCAAACACACAAACAAACCCAAACATTGACCTCATTAGGAGACAGTTTTAGCTGATTCATTTCGTTGAATTTTGGCACAAATCCAAACAACCCAACCCAAACCCAAATAAACCTAAACCTTCGACCTCATTCGGAAATAGTTTCAACTGATTTTTATCGTTAGAGCGTGTTTTTTTTCTAGTTAAAACTAGTTGTATCTAACTAAATTTACTTTTCAGTAAATTCTAGTTTCCTCTAGGAAAAACTAGTTGCAACGAAGGCGTCCAGTCGGAACTAGCATTTACTAAATAGAAACCGTTTAAACTAAAAATGGGTTTCAAGATGCTCGTTGCATTGATTTACATGTATTACCAAACGTGTTTTTTTTTTTCGAAATTAAAACCTGTGATATTGGATTCAACACGTTTCCACGGCTGGTATAGTCATTCCCTTGGATAAAAGTATAGGGGAGTGAAAAAACCGATCGAGTTGCTGCCCTCGTGGTCCACGTCGCACTTGAACGCATCTTCGACATTGCATTTATTGTATAAAAAATAGAGTGCGCGCTTGGTCAGTGGAGAAAATACGACGACGAGGATCGTACCTTTCGAAATCTTTTCATCCGTCCAGCATCCGACCTATGAATCTCTCTAACTTCCGGTTATACTGGCGTGCACAATAACTCCGACTCGGCTTTTATTTCCATCGCTTCCTATACCCGGGAAGAATAAGATGGAAGGTAGAAGGAAAGCACGTAAATCGCATCTATACCGCATATGCGGTTCAGATGCTATATATATATATATATATATATATATATATATATATATATATATATATATATATATATATATATGTGTGTGTGTGTGTGTGTGTGTGTATGTATGTATGTATATACGTATGTATATGTATGTATGTATTCGCCCCGAAGCTTTCGGGTATCGGAAATCAATGACCACCGGAATTTGTTGATATAGGTACGGGTCGGAAGACTCTCCTCGCTTTGTTCTCATCACGTTCGAAAGATTTTCCTTTGACCATCCAGACGTAAAGTACATGGCGTACATGGCGTGGGCGTATACGTAAAGTACATGGCATGGTAGTATGTTTTGGATATGTGAGCGTGCAGGTGCATGTGTGCTCATTAAATCTACCAATTATCTATCGCCCGTATATTTGGCCTGTCCAGTGGCGACCGAATTAAATTTCCGGACGAATCTGGTCTCCTGTTCCAGCACTTGCTCCAGCACTAGCTCCAGCACTGGCGTCAGCCCTCCAGATGGCTGGAATAAATGTTTCCTGCTTGTGGAACCGATTGATAAAAGAAAGTCCCCCAATAAAGAGACAATGAGAAAAATGAGGCCGTTTTTAATTGTCGACATGGAATATGAGATTTGAGAAATTGTTTGGGAACACTGGGACTAGTTGTAAATTGATCAGAGATCTTCTCTCCCTGTGTTATGGATAGAATTGGTTTTTTTTTGGTTGTTCAAATTTTTTGGTCCTTTCAGACTGTGAATGTCTATCGAAAAATCACTTTTTTCAAAATCAATATATTTTGACAGTATGTCATGTTATATATAGTATATATTTGACAGTTTGTCATGTTATATAAAATCAATATATTTTGACAGTATGTAATGTTTCCTGAAAATTTCAAGGTGATCGGATGAAAATTGACAGATTTATAGGCTGTTATGTTGACGCCCGTCGGAACGCTCGGAGCATCGGTCGAAACTTTAAACACTTTTTTCTCGAAACTAAGTTTTTAAAGTCGGCGAGCAAAAGATTAAAAAAATGACGACATCGAACGTTCTGGAATTTTTAGGGCTTTTTTTAGATTCAAAAATATAGAATTTGATCGAAGCAATTTTTTTTCGATGTATACTTCCGATTTGATGAACGAAAAAGCCCATTTTTTATGGCAAAAATCAAGACTCTCATTCTGAACACGCGCCTTTTTTTTAAGTTCGTATTTCAGAAACTCCTTCGATTAATCATAGGATAAACTAACATACTCAAGAAATCTGTTTGATTTTTTTATATTAGCGATAACCTGGTTCGGAGGGGAATTTTTTCTTCAAAATTGCTCACCTCACAAGGCGTTTTCGAGAGGTGCTTCCCGGACATCGGTTGCAAATCAATTACAATTCAAGATGTTTACACAAAAATATGAGTGTTCTTCAGATGATACTTTTTTGAAAACCTAATTTTTTAGAAATGTTTTACCAGAATTTAAAAAAAAACCAAAAATAACTTGTTTTCGACTGTTACAACTAGGCATAACTCGTTAAAGGGCTACACCAGTGTGACACTTTCAAAAAATCTATTTTTTGTTGCCTTTTTCAACAGTTTATACTTTTAAGAATATCCTGTAAAAATGTCAAGCTCGTATCTCTAATACTCCCCGAATGGCAGCCTTCTAAAGAGCAACCACGAGCGTTTTTCTCGAAAAGAGATTTTAAAAATTTGCTGACATTGTAACTCAAAGAGCAATTATCCGATTGACTTAAAATATGAACTGAGTACTCTTGAATATATTTACTCTATAATGACGTAGGATATTTTTGATTGGATGAAAATTGACGATTTAGCATTGAAAAAAATACCATTTTATAGGCAAGAAAACTTTTTCGGTTTCAGCTACTCAATCGACCGAAATCATGTCAGCAGTGGACGATTTTTTTTTGCGCCTCCGTAGGCAGCGCATAAGTCGCTTGGATCTCAATATTTTTTCTATGAAAAAAATGATGTAATATAGGTCAAATATAGCCAAATGAGAGTTGGGCGTAATTCTATTTATAAATTCGAATACGAATTTATTCACATCGTGATTTTCATGTGAATATAAATACAAATTCATTCATACTTCACTTATTGTAAATACGAATACAAGTAAATTCATATTCACAAGTGTGAATACGGATTTATTTGTATTCACATGCATGCATACAAATACAATTGTATTCACATGCATGCATACAAATACAATTGTATTCACAAATATTTTGAACATACAAATAAATTCACAGAAAAAATTGTGAATATTCACAAAAAATGTGAATATTTACAAAAAATCCTGTGAATTAAAAAAATTCACATCAAATTCTGTGAATGCAAATGTATTCACATAAAATTGTAAATACAAAAAAATTCACAAAATAAGTTGTGAATTTTTTCGTATTTAAGGCAAATTAAAATCAAATTCACAATGATTAGATTAAAATGTACACGAAAAGTGAGTTCGTACGTGTTTTGAGAGAAAACATTGCCTCGAGGCAAATAAATTTTTGCCCAAAATTTTTTGTGCGAAAATTTCTTTGCCCGAACACAATGTTTTCTCTCAAAATACGTAAGAACTCACTTGCAGTGTAAATTTTAATTTAATTGTCGTGAATTCGATTTCAATTTTGTTCAACTTGAGGAAATTCACAACTCATTTTGTGAATTTTTCAATATTTATAATGTAATATTTGAAACTCACAACTTTTTTTGCCAACATTTATTTGCCTCGACGCAATGTTCCTCTCAAAAATACGTAAGAACTCACGTTTGGTGTAAATTTTAATCTAATCATTGTGAATTCGATTTTAATTTGTCTTAAATACGAAAAAATTCACAACTTATTTTGTAAATTTTTTTTATCTTTACAATTTTTTGTGAATACATTTGCATTCGCAGATTTTGATGTGAATTTTTGTTAATTCACAGGATTTCTTGTAAATATTCACATTTTTTGTGAATACAATTGTATTTGTACGCATGCATGTGAATACAAATAAGTGAAGTATAAATAAATTTGTATTCATATTCACATGAAAATCACGATGTGAACAAATTCGTATTCGTATTTATAAATAGAATTACGCCCAACTCTGAGCGAAACACATTCTTAATTTTCCGAAACATTTAATTGAGTACTTTTCTTCCAAAAAATTCACGAAAATCACCCAAATTTTCAGCGTCCACACTGGTATAGCCCCTTAAACGGTTTTACGTTTTCTTATAAAAGATTGGCGACCTCAATTTGCCAAAAAAAAAAGAAGAAAGACCGCTTGCGATAATGATAAAAATAAGGAAATGGAAAAATGGTCCAAAAAACATCGTTGTATTCCAACGATGCAAACGTCAACGTCCATGTGCAGCTTCGATCGTCCGCGAAGAGAAAAGGGCGCGATAGGATTTGTAAAGTGATAGAAGGTAGTTTGTGTTTTGTCCTTTAGTCGACGTGGGAGATGAAGGTAGATGGAGTATACGGAGGTTTTCCCCAGGGAAGTGGACGCAGAAGTTCGAGATTGCGAAGGGAAACAAGACGACGAGCTGCTGCCCTAAAGTTCTATAGTGCTCCAACCGTGTGCTCTTCACTTTTCTACCTCTCGATCTGTCTTTGCCATTCTCTGTGTCCCTTTTCCTCTCCTCTCTCCCTCCTTCTCTCTCTCTCATTTTTCTCCCTCTCTATATCGAATCTCTTCTCTTTATTTACGTATTCTTTTGTTATTTGTTTTTGTTGAGCATTGGCATCCTGCCAGAGGGCACCGCGTTTCAGCCCACCAATAAACTATATCTATCCGTGTCTCTTTCTTTCCCGGCTCCTCGTCATTGCGATTGGAACGATAGGAAGCATAGAACACGGTTATACCGTCCGATCCAATAGAGATTAGATCATCGCGTAGCGTGTGCACGGCCCGAGACACACGCGGGCGAGGCAAAAGAAAAAGCGGGACGACGACTAATGAAGCGTTCAAGATCGTGCTGGGAATCGCCAAAACCTGATATCCCGCGATAATGCTCCTCCGCCAGGGGAACGCGATACGAGCGGGATGAAATATGTTACCGGCGTAGAAATAAAGCGGTAAAAATGGTGAGCTGCTGGGCAAAAAAGAGACAGGCGAGAAAGAGGAGCCGATGGAGGTTCGTGAAAAAAAAGTGAACTCGGTAAAAAAATTTTTATTATTGCCCGGGATTTCATAATGTTGAACTTTGCATCGTTTAAACGCAACGAAAGTCATTTTTTTTCAGTCGCCAATTTTTATTTTAGGCGTATCACAGCTACTGCGAACTTTTCTAAGATCGCTATCAAGGCCTTATATAGGCGAAAAATTTCAAAATTTTTAATTTTTGATTCCATTAGCTGAACGGTTAGGAATATTTCAGGCTTTACAAAATTGAAAAATTCCAAAAATAAGGTAAGATTGCATTCACAATAGATATCGCACAGCGCGCCCGACCACCAACTTCAAATCCGTTTTTCCACGATTCCCTTTTTTGAACGTTGTGAAAGTTCTAACTTTTGAACGAAGGTTCAGATCGCTTTGAAATGTTTACAACATATTCTTAGTATCATCACCTATCGTGTGATCCACAGAAACAAACATTACAATGACACAAAAAAATATAAAAAATAAAATACCGATAGAAAATTGAGTAAAAAAAATGTTAAGTTTCGAATTTTTATTGTAATAATTTTTTTTAATAATATTGTTGATTCACATTGAAGATACATTCATTATGCAATTATAAATATGTTCATTTTTTTCAGACACCCACATCGATGCCGTGAACTTTCACTATCAACGCGCGCGCAAAAAAACATTGCTTTATTATGTTATATCTCCGCCATTTGTTAATATTTGATTTTTTTTTACATATACTTAACCATGTGCATAAATGATGTGTGAAAAAATGTTGTCAATATATGAGGCATTCCACGTCACTTCAGCCAGTAAAAAAAATCTACAAATAATTTTGAAAAATCGAGTTACTTTATTGAAAAATATTCGCCGAGTGTCGAAATTTTTTAAAAATTTCCGACGTTTATTCTCGTTGATTACCATTTTTTAACATTTTTCCATACAAATGACTGTATCTTTGGCAGGATTTGACGTATTAACATTCGTAAAAAACGAAAATGTGCGTCTTTTTCTAGCCTTCCAGAAAAAAATTAATTTAGATTTTATTGAGCAAGTCGAACGTCCGTTTCAGGACAAAATATGCAAAAATATTTTTTTTCTCGAGGAAGGGCACTCGTTATTTTATTTTTTTTTAATTTCCCCGAATTGTGAATAGGAAAAACGGATTTTTGGTATTTTTTATATTATGGGATTCCTAAACACCGTGAAGTAACAGCTATTTTTATTTAAATTTTTTTTCAATTAATATTCGATTAAAGAGTGTGGAGGCTCCAATACATATGACATATATGTCATATGTACTTCAAAAACCTGGTAAACATACAGCAAGTGCTCCGCACTCTTCAATCGAATATTAATTAAAAAACCAAAAAAATAAAAATAGCTGTTACTTCACGGTGCTTAGGAATCCCATAATATAAAAAATACCAAAAATCCGTTTTTCGTATTCATAATTCGGGGAAATTTTTTAAAAATGAAATAACGGATGCCTTTTTTCTGGAAGGCTAGAAAAAGACGCACATTTTCGTTTTTTACGAATGTAAATACGTCAAATCCTGCCAAAAATACAGCCATTTGAATGGAAAAATGTTAAAAAATAGTAATCAACGAGAAAAAACGTCAGATTTTTTTTTTTAATTTCGACTCTCGCTGAATATTTGTCAATAAAGTAACTCGATTTTTTTAAATTATTTGTTGATTTTTTTTTACTGCCTGAAGTGACGTGGAATGCCTCATGTGCGTCATTTTTTTTAACCGCGTCTAGAAGAGTACCTTCGAAAATCGGCGAAATCGCGTATGTAAGGCCTCAACCCTTTGAAGCATACATTTCTCTTTACGTGCACGTTTATTGTTGTACTTTCGTTATTGATGACCCCCGCTACGTGAAAAATAAAAATTTAATAGGTATGTTTTAGCAGTTATTGAAGTCCTAGGAATCTTGAAACGCATTTACAATCGCCATATTTAATTTAAAAAGAAAAACACTTTTGAATCGTCAAAATCTGAATTGAATTAGGTGTAACAGCAGTGTAACACTATGCCGCAGAGGGTTAAAAACCTACAACCTAAATCTACCGATATGATTCTGGATAACAACGAAAGTGGAGAAAAGCGAAAATAAAAAAGAACTTTCGTTGCATTTCAACGATGCAAAATTCAACATGAAAGTTCTGGAAACAATCCATTAATATTTACATTTCATTGCTTGCTTCACTTTTACATTTTATTTCGAGTGCAGCTCATACAGCTCCAGGAGTAAGATATATATGTATATATCACTGAGAACGCTGGTAAACGTCTTACCACCTCACGGTGTACTCCAAAAAAAAACAGAAGCTACCTGCGCCTGCACTCTCCGGTCCTTTGAATATTTCTGGGTCAGCCGAAAGAGAAGAGAGAAAAAAGCCCTTAAAGCTTTCACCGGACCTCTCCCGTGTACGAGAGACCCTAACTTTTTTTTTCGCTCGAGCTTACGTTGAAAAGCTCGCGGAAAAAAAAGCACTGGCAAAAGTAAAACACAGAAGTTTCCTGATTCAAAAGGCGCGCACAAAAGCGACCTCGACTGGCCGCGATTCCGCTTGCGCGCTGCTGATGAAGTACACACATACCTACTCTCTCTCTCTCTTTCTCTCTCGCCTCCGTGCCCTCTTTTTCGTTTCGAAATGAAATGCGTACCGGACGATGAGTTTTTAATTAACGAACAAAAGAGGCCGGAAATACAGACACACACCTACATATATCGCGTGGAAGAATAAACTTAAAGCCAAAGCAGGAATGGAATAAAATTCCTACGTGCGGTGATGTACTTTGTGAACTTCCGGTTGCTTGCGCGCCGAGCATAAAGACAAGAGGGCCAATCAAGCTCAGAGAGCACCGAGCAAACGAAAATTTTGAGTTTTCCGAACGCCCACGATCAGTGGCGCGGAATGAATTTCAATGGACTATTGTTGAAGCCCATTGTTGGGCGGCAACGATGATTTTTTCTTTTCGCCATCTCTTCGTTTTCATCGTTATCCAGGATCTTGCATTGAAGATTTGGTCCGATGACTCCAATGAGCGTCCCGGTAGGCGTTTCAGTTATTGACGTAGCGTAAGTGTCCCCCAAAAAAATTGGGTAACCAAAAAACGGTTGCTCATTGGGTCCTAAATGTGCCAGCTTCAAGATCGTGGATTTTACAGGGTCGAACGATACGTGTCCCAATGATGAGTGCGTTGAAACGTATAGGAAGCTTTCTAAAAAATCGGCGCCAATATGGTAAATTAAGGGGCTATACCAGTGTGAAATCTGAAAATTTGGGTCATTTTCGGGAATTTTTTGGAAGAAAAGTACTCAATTAAATATTTCGGAAAATTAAGAATATATTTGGCTATATTTGACTTACATTACATAATTTTTTCATAGAAAAATATTGAGATCCAAGCGACTTATGCGCCTTCGGAGGCGCCAAAAAAAAAGTTCCTCCACTGCTGACATGATTCCGGCCGATTCAGTAGCCGAAACCGAAGAAGAAAAAAATGTCGTTAAACTGGTAGGTATTTCCTGTACAATCACGTAGGATTTTCGAAAAATATCAAAATCTAACAAAATGGCGTTGTTATGAAAAAAAAGTCTGTTTTCTTGCCTATAAAATGGTCTTTTTTCAATGCCAAATCGTCAATTTTCATCCAATCAAAAATATCCTACGTCATTGTAGAAAAAATATATTCAAGAGTACTCAGTTCGAATTTCAAGTCGATCGGATAATTGCTCTATGAGTTACAATGTCAGGAAATTCGAAAAACCTTAATTCGAGAAAAACGCGTTTAAAGATTTAACTATATAGAAAAGGACAAAAAAAACGATTTTTTGACAGTGTGACACTAGAATAGCCCCTTAATACGTCAAAAAAAAATTGGCGCCTGCATGCCAAAAGGCAACTGAAAATGTCTCTTTCACCACCTACATTAGGGTACCAATGATCGTGAAAGGAAAAGAACAAAACGATCGTCAAATCCCTCGTATCTCGTATTAGGGGTAGTCTTTGCTGAGGCTGCTTTGGCCTGCAGCAATGAAAGTTGAATTGTCATCGCTGAGGGAGTTGTCTTTGAGATGAAATTCTTCGAAAATGTTGCTTGGGACGAGAGGAAGGGATTGGCACAAAGCTAGAGAAGAGAGAAGACGAGAGAGAGAGAGAGGGGAAGATTGAACGAGGGCGAGGATAGCGGCGCCACCCGGATATTTATATCCCTGTGGCGACCTTTGACGGGCAGGCGCCGCGTCGCTTTCTCCCTCAATGAAACCGTCGACGACGGAGAAGCCTCCTGGTGCCTCTCAATCTTTAGCTCTCCCAGTTTTCTCATCTTTCGCGTCTCTCTTTCTCTCTCTCGCTCCCTCTCTCTTTCTTTTTCCCTCTCGCTCCGCTCGTATACACATACTTAAGCATCCCTTGCCGCATCTCTTTCCGTTTTCGTCTCGCCCCCCCTGCAGGCGACGAGACACAGACACCCGGAGAAAAACAACGAAAGGGAGAAAGGGCACAAGAGAAAAAGCGAGAGAGAGAGAGAGAGAGGGAGAGAGAGAGGAGGGAGAGCGTGGAGGATCAGTGGCGAGTGAAATCGACGGAGGGTCAAAAAACGACAGTAACGTCGACGGGGAAAAGCGGCGCCAAAAGGCCCGGCTAGCCAAGCCCTAAATGCACACACAGTCTCGAGTTTCGTCTACTACTACTTACACCTCGAGCTAAAGCCTCTCGGTTCCAAAGTACACGCGCTCTCCCCGGGAGAGTGTACGTCGCTGTCCCTCCCTTTGTCACCTTCCAAAAAGCTGGGAGAGGGGAAGACAGGGAGACAGAAAAGGACAGGGGGCGACATGGAGTTCGATAGAATTTAAAAAAAATACAATAATCCTACTATTCCACAGACACAACCATCGGATAGAGTTTCCCTTGTAGTTTGCCTCCACATCGTTCCTTCGCGCGCTTTCGAACAAAACTTTCCATTTCCGGCGCTGTCGTGTACACAGACATGCAATATTATATATATATATATATATATATATATATATATATATTGCAAGAGAATAAATCTCTCGAGTCAATATCCTGCACGAAATTGAAACGGATGTGATTTTTGTGCGCGCACTTCACGCATCCATTCCACGATCTTTGAGGCTGAATCGTTGGACCGCAACGAACATTTTTGTCGATTCTTCTATTCCTCTTTTTTTTGTCATTATAAATAGTATGACTATTTCTAATTCAGGCTTGACGTCCCTAATGAGAATCCCAAGAAAACGCTTGACTAGTTTCCGTGGGCTGAAAGGGCGCAAAAAAATTGGCGAAAATAAAACAAAATCGTTATTGTTGCATTTCAACGATGCGAACTTCAACATCATTATTTTTTGTACAAAGCGAGAAGGGGTGCATCCTCCACCATATTCTTTTTCAATTTTAGTTGGTGCAGCTTACAAGCTTCTTTGAATATTCGGTGCCGAATTGACAATGAAGAACAGGGTGGCCAAGTCCACATGCTCATGATAATAATGGTAATAATAATAATAATAATAATACGACATTAATGAACATTATCATATAATAACTAACGACAATAATTAAGATTAATAAATAATGATAATAATAATACGACATAAATTACTGCACAGTGTACAAGCATCTTTGAACTTGTGTTGCCGAATTTACAATGAAGAACAGGGAGGCTAAGTCCACATGCTGATGATAGTAATAATAATAATAATAATAATAAAACGACATTAATGATTAAAAAAGTATTAAAAATAATACGACATTATTATTACCTTAAAGTTATAATAATGTCGTTATAATTATAAAGTTATAATAAGAGTTACCCTGAATTAAAAATTATTAAAAAAGTATTAAAAATAATACGACATTAATGAAAATAATAATACGACATTAATGAACATTATAATATAATAATTGACGACATTAATTAACATTAATGAATAATGTTATAATAATACGATATAAATAAGAATATAATAATAATAATAATACACCATAAATTTCTGCGGAAAAAGGGAGAGAGAGAGAGAGAGAGAGAGAGAGAGAGAGAGAGAGAGAGAGAGAGAGAGAGAGAGAAGGGGAGGAGTTATGATGTACATGCGGTTTGACTTTGCACTCGCGAAGCAAATTCCCTCGTAGTTGGAAGTACGGCACTAATCCCGTATAGGCATACATCTCTACGTAAGTATATCCTTTTAAGGGAGCAAAAAGAAGAGCGAGAGAGAGAGAGGGAGACCGAGAGGCAGCAGGATGAGAAAAAAGAGAGGCTGTGGCCGCGGAACTGGCTGTGAAGCACGGCAACTTTTGCAATTTCAGAGTCTGTTTACCGTAGCACTCGTTCCAGTTCACTTATACCTTCATCTTCATGCCTGCCTGTTCCGTTTTTTTTTCAAGCTTTTTTTATTTTCCTCCGCATTCAGAGCTTTCGCGATTCCTCGCGGTCTTTTTTTCTTTCCTTCTTGTGGTGGTTTTTTTGCCCTCGCGGCGCGTTCGAACGCAGCGCTCTCTCGGCTTGCTCAGTCAACAGCCAGGCGTAAACGCACGAATCGTAGGCACGCGAATGGGAAAACGTTTGCCGACTGGCCGGATCTGACGTTTCCGCATACCGGCGGTTAAAGCGCAGAATATCAGAGATTTTTGCGACCAGCTGTCTCTGTCGTTCGCGGATTCCGAACATTTTCCAATGGGCTGTGCTTGCGCGCGCGCACATGGGAACGAGTCGCAAGCCCGGCGGGCTCTTGCCTGGGCGAGGGTTCGCAAAATCGAATCACCGGCTCGACCAAACTGCTGGTCGATCGGATTACCGGACGCTCCAAATATCCTCAACTTTGCACCCGTGTGCAAATACAGATATGCATATCCGACCGTACGATCCCCGCGCTGGTGTATCGGCACTCCCGCGCGCGCACGTAGACACTGGTCGATTCTCAATTGACTTGACGATGGCGAGCTCCCGATATACGTTTTACAAAAAAAAACGATATCGCGATGTCACGAGGCCTCAAATACGATGACATTGGACAACTCAAATCGTTGGAATGCAACGAATTATTTCTTTTTTGTAGCCTGCGTTTCTTTTTTGTGTTTATCGCTTACAAGGAACATCCCTCGGGTGACACCCTTCGATTTTGTTGAAATTTGGATATGTTATAAAGCACCGAAAAGTAAGCGATACGTATTTTTTTTGAACGGTGGAAAAACGGTTTTAAGGGGTGAAACGAACCCTCGAAAATAGGGGTGTTTTTCGTTTTTCGTCGATAACGTTATCGTTCTCATCTCCAATGTATAGTGCACAAAAAAATAAACATTGTTGCAATTTGGAATTTCTTAATATCTCGTACCGTTGAAACGTTATCGACGAAAAACGAAAACATCCCCATTTTTGAGAGTGCGTTTCAGTTCGTAAAACCGTTTTTTCGCTGATAAAAAATGATACGTCTCGCTTACTTTTCGGTGCTTTATAACATATCCAAATTTCAACAAAATCGAAGGGTGTCACCTGAGGGATGTTCCTTGTTAGTACAGTCGTGCTGTATATTGAAATCGGAAAAAATTAGAAGGCTAGTTTTTTGACAGGTGATTTTATAGGTGCCGCGGAGGCTGAATCCGAGTTTGCCTAAAAATCGGGGTGTAGGGTTTTTTTAGGGGATGAAGGGCGATGTGGGTGGATTAATGCCAAACTACAACCCCCACGAGGTCGGCGCCGGGAGACAAAATGTTCAGAAGAATCCGGGCTTTGTTTTTGTCCACAGCGCCGAAGTTGTGGAAGTTCATTTTGGCGGTGACATTCCGAAAAATCAGTTTTAATTCGATATCTCTTTAGGAAAATCTCATCCAATTTTTGTTCAAATGGGGACGTTGTAGCCCTTGAAAAGACGCGCCGAGCGAGTATTTGATCATCACTCTCCGATGAGATCTTCACCTCCCAAAAAATTGTTGAAATATCAAAAAAAAAATATCTTTCGATAGTTTGATCGTAGGACCCTAATGAGGATCTTCAAAAATAAGTTTATCGTAGCTTCGATATGCAGAAAAAAATCGAAACGAGAAAAAAAAATTTTGTTGCATTCCAACGAAGTTCATTTTGGGGGTGAAATTCCGAAAAATCAGTTTTAATTCGATATCTCTTTAGGAAAATCTCATCCAATTTTTGTTCAAATGGGGACGTTGTAGCCCTTGAAAAGACGCGTCGAGCGAGTATTTGATCATCACTCTCCGATGAGATCTTCGCCTCCCAAAAAATTGTTGAAGTATTAAAAAAAAATATCTTTCGATAGTTTGATCGTAGGACCCTAATGAGGATCTTCAAAAATAAGTTTATCGTAGCTTCGATATGCAGAAAAAAATCGAAACGAGAAAAAAAAAATTTTGTTGCATTCCAACGATGCGAACTTCAATGCCATAGTAATGCCTCCAACCCCCAAAATCATTATTTTTGAAGCGCCTAAACCAATCTCTGCATATTGTTGTCGCCGTAAGTCTCAACAAGAATTCTGTGTGCTCAGCTGGAGTTTTTTAAAATAAAGTAAGTGCAGTAAAATCCTCCGTAAATACGCTTTTTTGGCACGAAATTTGACATGTTTAACACTGTGAAAATAAAAAGGTATGTACACTTGGGCGAAATGTAAACAACGACATACACTGCATTTTAAACTTGCTTATGGTACTTGTTTCTAGATGCGTTACCGTCTTAAGGCGGAATATACATTTAGACAGGAAAAAAATAAGCAATATTGAGGGATTTTTTAAGCTAAGAAATAATTATTTAAAACAATTTTTTTAAATTAATTCATCATCAAAATGACGGAGCTGTGGCAGAGTGTTACAGCAAGCTTCCTGTAGAATTTGATTTGCAAAAAAGTTCAAACTTTTTTTCAGTTAGAACACGTATAGTTTCTGTGTGACGGTAATTAAAATGCAGAAAATGCAAATTTAAGAAAATGGCACGTATTTACACAAAAAAATCAACATTTCTGTAAAATGTGAATTAAAGTAGTTTTTTTTTTCAATTTTTCAAAAACAATTATCGTCAAGTACAAGGTACCAATATTATCAATATTCCCATCAAGTTTCAACTCAATCGGCTTAATAGTTTTTGAGTAGTCCTGCACGCCAATTTCGATAATGCAGTTTTGAGAAAAACGCGTTTGAAATCCACGCCCGCTCCGAATCCGGGCGGTGAGGCACAGCGTTGACGGGCTGTAACGTTTGAAGATTTTCGAATTTCGCTTTGAAACTTTGGGAAAATATTTCACATATTCTACATAAAAAATATTCTACATAAAAAAAAATCGATTTTTTGATCGATGTAAATGTATATCCCGCCTTAAACTACACGCATGCAGTTCTGGTAACGCAATCTGTTGGAAAACAGCGAGAACTTATTCAACGTCCTAATACAATTTAAACCTGCGAAAAAAATAGGAGGCCGTGCCATAGCTCCGCCATTTTAAACGATCAAATAAACCATGTAACAGCCAAAAGTAGTAATAAAATATACCATAAGTCTCAAAAATGGTGAAGAAATATTAGCTCTAAAAAAAAGTCATGAATATCGGCAATTTTTTCCTCGCCTTAAGGTTTCCCATACAAACATAAAGTAGTAATCTTTGACAACTGGCATCAGAAAGTATTGAAGTTTAGTCATGGACAATTACAGGATCGAGCAACGCATAGAAATTGTGAAAATTCACTACAAAAATGAATTTATCTTTGAAAAAAATTTATCTCAAAATAAAAATATTCGTACTTTTCAAATAAATAATACGTTTTATTAATAAATTAAAATGTCAGGTCATTTTGAGACACCGTGTATCTATATTTTAATACTTTTTTGTGATATTCAACTTTGCATCGTTGGAACGCAACGAAAGTCCACTAGCCCAAACTTTTTCCGACAAATTTAGGCTACGAAAATCACTCAAACGTTTTTTAGGATCCTCATCAGAAAACTCCACCCCAAATTTGCAAGACTGAATTTTCGATAATAATAAGGTGAAGAATGTAAAAATAAATAAATAAGGCGAATAATGTAAAAATAAATAAATAAGGCGAATAATGTAAAAATAAATAAATAAGGTGAAGCATGTGAAAATAAATAAATTCTTGCATTCCACCGATGCGAGCATTAACATCGTGCTTTTTAAAAGTATTCCCAACACATTTGCCGACAATACATGCGTACAAAAAAACGGGCCTACATCGTGCACGTCCCGGAGGGCTGCCTCCCTGGGGAAGCACGGGGGAGGGTTGTTGAGTTCCGGAAGAAAGCAGGCAAAGCGTGTAGGCGAGTACGAACGAGAAGAGGTAAGCGAGCGCTGGCAACGAATACGCTGCAGCGAAAAGATGTTTAAAAAAAAAACAGTTGACACTAAGGAGAACAAAAAGATTCAACATCGAGTCCATAGAATTTTTGCGACGAAACAGAAGTGCCCGTGTTCGGTAGTATGAGTAACGAACCGAGAGTAACATGACGTTGAGAGCGAGTGAAGCGGGGGGAAAAAGAAATGCGTTCGCCATCGTACTAATTCACGTCGCTAATGTGCCGAGATTCTAAAGAAGTACGAAACAATGCGCAGAGCAAACTACAACTTTTTTTTCGCTCTGCTTGCTCTCTTCTTCTTCTTCATCGTCGACGCTTTTTTTTTCGTAATTTCGCGATGAAAAGATGAGTGCGAGGTACAACCTCGAGGTTCATTGAGACTTCAACGGTATTGAAGACTCGAGAGCATTAACGGAGCAGCAATATTGCGAAACAGATATATACTCATTTTTGGAAGAAAATAATAAATAAATATTAAATTTTATTTTATTTTATAATTTATAGGTTTATATAGTTTTATAATATTTGTTTGATTTCTATTGAATAAAAATTAGAGGAATGATAAATATTTTTCTGTTAGGTACCTCCAAATTTTCTTCGTACTCCCTTTCTCTCCTTTCGATCTCATTTCTTCTCGTACGCGACTTTTTTTTTGTTTGCATTTTCTCAAAGTATTCATATTGAACGATATGTGAAAAAAAATCAAGTTGGAATAGTGAAAATTTACCAAGTTTTCGATTTCGATATTTAATTTAAGAAAACCAACATTTCCGTAATTACATTAGCTATCGTTGTGCGTAGTCGTTTTTTTTTTATTTAGTTTTTTTAAGCCCCCGAATATAAGTAAAAATTTCGACAAAATGACACTTTTTTTAACACCCGCCATTTTGTGCGATTTTTTTTCTCGAAAAAACGGCTACGTACATCAATAACTACATTTATATAGATTATAAAACATTATTTCTATTTTTCAGACCTACCCTTGTCAAGTTATCGATCCGGCAGTTGGACCACATTTTTTATACAGAGGCTCTATTATACCTTAACAAAGTTGTTAATTTTTTATTTATTTTTTTATAAAAATTTACACGAAATAAGTTCAATGTATGCTTAATAAAAGACCTTTTTCCAAAGTCCAAATAAATGATCTAGAAGACAAAAAATCTGGAAGGAACGACCGTTTTCGGCGCGTCGCAGTGGTATTCTCCCTTGAGAGTATTGCGATCCCACGTCTCTCACTTTTTAGCGCACACTTGTCACGCTCGGTCGCGAAATAATTTATATTCTTCATAATAATGATAATAATATGCTGCTCAAGTTCCCATCGTTGGAATGCACCGAAAATTCTTCTTCCTTCACTTCTTCATTTTGATTATAATCTAAAATTGATTTTTGCAGGTTTTGATAATAGATTTTTATCAAGAATCCTCGAAAATATTCGATCCAAAGAATCCTCGAAAATATTCGAGTAAAAAAAAATCGATCATATGAAGAAAATATATTTTCGTTGCAGTTCAACGGTGCAAACTTCGATACCACATAATAATTGTAATCCTAACATTGCGTTGGAATGCAACGATTTTTGTGGGTTCATTTTTCATTCCTTTTTTTTAAATCCCGATCCAAAGATTTCCCCACGCAAATCCAGGCCGTGAATCACTAATAAGAAAACAAAAATGTTTGAGTGATTTTCGCCGACTGAAACAGCCAAAAAAAATTCGAAACAATTGAAAAAAAACTAACTATCGTTGCGTTGCAATTTTTCAAACTTCAACATCATTAATATTATTCGGTAATCATATAATTATAACTGATAATTCGAATAATAATTATTATTATCACATCATCAAAATCGTTCAACTATTCCAAAGGATGCTGTTTTTTTCTGAAGATGGATAAGGAAAGTGTATCACATTGGCGGGCTTCTTTATCGATGATGCTCCCAGGCTTCTTAAGGGAGAGATTTTTTCCGCTTGGGGCTAAAAGTCCTGCTGACGCCGGCAAAGGGAGATGCGAGAATAAAAAATTTCTCGGCTGTGGCGCCTACGTGAATTTCTTTCTCGCTGTTCCTCGCTCCCGTTTTTTTTCTGACTCTCGCTCTTCTCGGTCTCAAATTAACTGTGCACGGAGAAGGAGAAAAATTTTCATATTTTTCATCGTTGATAAACGAGAATGAATGAGTGTGATTAATGATAGGAGAAAGAGGGGACGAGAGAGAGAGGGGGAGAGAGAGAGAGAGAGAGAGAGAGAGAGAGAGAGAAGCCGAAAGTCACTACTGAACCGTACGATCCTGCTGCGTAGAGCTCATTCTCAAAGCGATTTTCCTCCTCGTGTAGAAATTCAGTGCTCCGAGTCTTCAGTGGTAAAAGCCTTCGTGATATTGAAAGGGGGACCGCGGGCTTTTGTATTGTATACAGCGTCATACGAACGATTTTTTTGGGGTGTATAAAAAAAATGATTTACGACGGCTCGACTTCATCGCAGAACTCGCGGAGGAAGCAAAGAGCGGGATCGATCGAGCGATAAATAATTCAACGCTCTTGAGTTGATTACAGCGAGGAAAAAATAAAAATTTCCTCCACAATTTTCTTAGACTTCGTATAAAATGTATTGTAGTTTCAATTATCGCGGTACCGAGTCTCGAGTATCGAATTTAAAGTTTCACAGGGGTTGCTTTTTTAACGCTACTGGGAGAGGGCGAAAAAGAAATATAGTCGAGGCAGAGCAAGGAATTGTATGCTCTTGAAATTTGCATCGTTGCAATGCAGCGAAATTTCTTGGTTATATTTTTATTTCCTCATTTTTATTATTTTACAAAATGTTGTTTTTTAAATTTTAATTCTAGATCTCGAAATGAGCAATTGAAAAAAGGATTGAGGAATTTTCGTTCCCTGGAAGAGAGCAGGAGAAAAACATATAGTCGAGCCAGAGCAAGAAATTTTATGCGCTTGAAGTTTGCATCGTTGCAATGCAGCGAAATTTCTTATTTATATTTTTATTATTTTACAAAATATCATTTTTAGATTTAAATTTTAGATCTCGAAATAAGCAATTAAAAAAATTATTGAGGAATTTTATTTTCTGGGGGAGAACGAAAGAGAAATATAGTCGAAGTAGAGCCAGAAATTGTATACTCTTGAAGTTTGCATCGTTGCAACGAAACAAAAATTCATATTTATCTTTTTATTTCCTACTTTTTATTATTTTACAAAATATTGATTTTCATATTTCAAATTTAGATCTCAAAATAAGCTACTAAAAAAATTATAGAGAAATTTTCATAAAGAATATCCGGGAAAACAAAATCGAAGAATTGGAAAATAATCATTTTCATTGAATTCCAACGACGCAAAGTTCAATTTCACGAAATTGTGGAGAACTTTGGCAATCGTCCGTCTCATTTGTAATCGAGAACAAGGTCTCCTCGTCTATTCGGACCCAAGTTCACGCAATTCCGTCCTCGGAGAAATCGCTCGATCATTACGAAACGCCGTGGAGGTGGCGGGAAATGGCGCGCCCGATCGATCGTACGTCAATTATGCTTTCGGTGCACGAAATCATCGTCGTACGTCTCATAAGAACTAAATATGGAATTAGCACGAAGGTCGGAGGTCGTTGTCTCCCGCATCATCGTCCGCCAAACCACTAAATCTTCAATATCCAAATTTCAGATTTTTTGGTTTCCCTCACGAGCACTACCATAAAGTCTTGAAATTCAAAAGCTTCGACTCGGAAAATTTCGCTATCTCGCGATTTCCAGACAATACAAAATATCGAAAAATATCGATAAATTTTCTATCGGTTGTTTTATTTTATTTTATTTTATTTTATTTTATTTTATTTTATTTTATTTATTTATTTATTTTTAATTCGACACTTGGCTCCATCAACAGACGACGACGAGTTCGCTGTGCGAGGATCCGTAGTAGTGTCGCGTCTCGCGAAGAATCACAATTTGATTGTAAAACACTTTCGTTCGTATTTGGCGTTCGTCCAAGGACGCGTTACTCAATAAACGCATAGTGTTGGATTTGTCGAGGGTAATGGTAATAGTTATGGCATGGAATCGTGACTACGCGCCTGGCCAAGACCACGAAGACGACGAAGACGAGACGATAAAGAGCGTGTGCAACCTTCTTCCATATAGCCCACGTACGGGCCATTCTGTTTCGAATGTACCAACGCCCGTTACGCGGACATTGGCTACGATTTGCCCATATTCAGGTCTTCGTTGCTTTACCCTTTTTCTTCGAGTTTTTTTTCCAAAGTGACTCTTATGAAATGGTAAAAATTGCGACTCAAAATCTTTTCGTCCGATTCACTTCACTTTCGGACAAAACATAATTTATAACATTTTCTTTCTCGTGACCAGATGATTTTTTCATATGCTTGTCTATTTGTAAATAACACATTATTGGAGTAATTTTTCTTTGTCAAAAATCAATTTTTTTTAGATTGCGATTTTAGTAATTTTTTAAGTATTCAAAAAAGTATCCAACCGTACGAAATTTTGACTATTATAATAGCAGTACGTTTTTTTATTTTCTTTATTCGGATGACCCTAGTTGCCAAAACCACCTACAACGATATGCCATTCATCTATGGTGGCACTTTGTTTCAATAATATTACCTTCATTGTTTATCGTTATTTTTCAATAAAAAAAGAAGTCGAACTAGGCAAGACCACGTATTAACTATGTGTAAAATCTTGACCTCCTCATTTCAATACTCTCATGAGAAAAAAATACTGAAAATCGACCTGTTTTTCGGATCCCAATCTTCTGCAAATACGTTAACACCACAATTCGAAATTCATTGATAATCGCTACATGTACAGCTTGCCATTTTCGTACTTTTTTAAATAACAGGAAAGTATCCGGTCATATGCAAGTTTTAGTATTATACTAAGAATACATTTTTATATTTTTAATTTAGGATGACCCTCGTTGCCAGAACCACCTACACCGATTGGCCATACAGCCACAGCAGCACTCTGTTAGAGTAAGGGGTCTTCTCACTTTAGATGCTAAAAAAGGCTATTTTCATGATTTTTTCTGATAGGTTTATATTATAGATATTGATATAAACCTGTTACACTGAATAAATACACTTTTGAAATACATTTAAAATTTTTTTATGTATTTATGTAACCCAAACAAACTTTAAACGCGTTTTTCTCGAAACAACGTTTTTCGACGGCTTGTTGATAAATTCTTCGAAACTACTGAACCGAACCTTATGAAAATTCAACCACATATTGTTTACAACTATAGGTATAGCGCATATTAAGGGTTTTCTTAAATTTTGATATATTCTATTTTTTTGCCAAAAACGGTGAAAAAACACATTTATTTGTTTTTTCGAAAAATGTCCGCCATTTTGTTATTTTTGTACATATCAAAAATCGTATGATTTGCGCGATAGCCATTAACATGCGGAATCTAAAGCCGTTTGATTTTTTTTTCGGATGATCCATCTTCGAGATGTCATCAACAGCGCAGACCTACAATTTATTAGGACACTTTATAACTACCATTTTCGTCTACATATAGTGACTTAAAAAAATCAAATTAAAAAAAAATGTATTTCGAAAGTGTATTTATTTAAGCGTAACAACTTTTATATGAATATTTATAATATAAACCTAAAAAAAAAAACATGAAAATAGCCATTTTTACCGTCTAAAATGAGAAAACCCCTTAATAATCGCTTCATGGTTTATGAATATTTTTTTATGAAAACAACTCAAACTTCACCAGATTGTGTATTAACAATATGGAAATTTCCAACCTCGTCATTCCAATATTCGCATCAGAAAAAAATATTGCAAACAAACCTGTGTCTTAAACTCAAGCTTATGCAAAGTCTCTAATGTCACCATTCCAAATTGTTTGATAAATCATAAATATGCACCCTGCCATTTTGGTAATTTTTTCAATATCAAAAATAACCAGTCATACAACATTTTTACTATTATACTAAATGTACATTTTTTTATTTTCCATTCCAGACTATCCGAGTTGTCAAAACCACCTATTACGATTAGCCATGCAGCTACGGCGGCACTTTGTTCAAATAATAATAACTCCATTGTTTATCATTATTTTTCAATGAAAAAAAACTCGAACTTGACAAGACTATGTATTAACTACCTGTAAAATCCCAACCTCGACATCCCAATTCTCCCACCGGAAAAAAATATCGAAAACCGACGTATTTCTTGGGCTTATGCAGCCCCGTAGAATCACAATTCCAAATTCTTCAATAATCGATAAAGATAATAGGACCAGGGAATAAACAACTTAACAAATAATCGGCGAAATACGATGCAAGATTAGTTGCTCCCGCTCTACGCCGAATTGTCCCATATATTTGTATACTATCCCACAGTGTTTGTATATTATACAAGGTATTACGTGCGTTGATAGGTAAAACATATGCGTAGTACATACAAAATGCGTGCGGCGGCGCAGCCTGGCGCACGAAATACACAATGGAGCGTCACGTGCGAGCGGCGAATTTTTTTTCTCAATTTTATAATCGTTGCACGTAAAGCGTCGTCCCCCCCGTCGCGATTGCGACGATCGAATCAGTATAAAAGCTTGCTGAAAACAACGTCAAAGCATCACTTGCTCACCAAGCAACTCAGTGTTAACACACAAGACAAACCAGTCAAAAAAAAACAACCTCAATCATCATGAAGTGCTTCGCAGTGAGTATAACGACGCTTTGATCGGCGAAATTGAATCGATATTTTTGCTAATCGAGCCGCCACTCTACCAGTCGAGGAATAATCACTCTACAAATTCATCGATACCGAAATTGGCCTCTCGCATCACGTCCGTCTTAGCTATCGGAAAATCCCAGTGATTTAAATTCTATCCGCGTTGATCGAGGCCCCCAATCGAGTGACACGTGCTCTGAAGTTTCTTGTCATATGGATATTATCATCAATACCGATATTCAAATCGTATCGATGTTGCCATAAATTAATTAAAATCCAATCGCATCTAATAAATTAAAATCCAACGATGGCTCTGACACGTTGATCTCGCAGATGATGAATATCGAAATGGCTTTTGATGAATTTTGTTTGCCATACTTGCCAATTTACTCCCACCAATATCAGAATTCTATTTATTATTCTATTATTTAAAGTCTAGCTATAATATTAATTATACAATGAATTTCTATAAATTCATTATTTTATTTCCATATTTAGCACATTTAATCAACGGTCCAATAAAATCGATCGTCATTTTCCAATAACACAAAATCCTCTTTTGCTCGTATTGACATCAATTAGCCTTTTCGTCCCATTCAAAAATATCAAAATAATTCCTCTGGAATTAATTGCCTCTCATCACCATCCAATATATTCTCGCGAAAATCGGAATTCCGTCAACCAACCAGTCGTAATATTGGAAAATGAATTTCATCTTCTTACTGCTATACTGACATCGATTTTCCTTCATCATTAAAAAAATATAAAAATGGTCTCTTTTGCATTCAATTTGACATTGAATCCATTTACACAAATATCTGAATTCTACAGACCGTGAACCAACGCGTCGCCATTCTGCAATGTAACATTTATTATCTTCCACATTGAACTAACGAAATGGTTTTTTTTGCTTCCAAAGGCTATTGTCGTCCTCGCCATCGTGGCAGTGGCTCTCGCCGATGCGAAAGCCGTCGAGGTCGAGTCGATCGAGCCGGTGAAGGCCGAGGCTGGTGTGGCGCCGGAAGCGGCCCGCGACAAGAGAGGACTTCTTCTTGGCGCCGCTTACACGGCACCCTTGGCTTATCCCGCTTACACCGCACCGGTCGCCTACTCGTCCGCCTACACCTACCCGTACGCGTACTCCGCGTACTCGTCTTATCCTTATTACGCAACGGGCTACAACTCCGCCTACTATCTGGCTTAAGCGTTACTGGGAACGGAGAACAGCCCCTTAATCTCATCAATCGACCCGATGGAACACTCAAGGATACCCGATACGTCCGACAATACTCACCATTCACATTCACATGAGAAAAATTGACAAAAAACAAAAAAAAATCTTCGGCGATTTTGCGATTCTCAATAGTCAACGCGTCAAATTGTAAATACTCAAAACTGAAAATCGAAAGATTATCGGAAGAAAAAAATTAATGGAAGACAAGAAAAAGAAAACAAACAATTTGACAAATTCGAGAGGAAGATGAATTGTTCGCACTGTGAAATATCAGTCACTTGTATTATTGTGTATAATAAAAGAGCATTATTGTTATCTTGAAACGTTGCCTATTTATTTTGCTGAAGTTTGCGCGGGGTTGAAGCTTGTATCGGTGGAATGCAATTATTTTTTTCATTCCTAGTTGGTGGAATATCTTCTTCCTATTTTTTGCTATAAAAATCCCTCAACGATGTTCACGATGATTCTGTGAAGATGTTTAATTAAAATAAGCGAAAAAAATCGACATGATAATGAAAATAAGGAAATAAAAATTCCTGATGTTAGAGCATTATTGTTATCTTGAAACGTTGTCTATTTTTTTTGCTGAAGTTTGCGCGGGGTTGAATCTTGCATCGGTGGAATGCAATTATTTTTTTCATTCCTAGTTGGTGGAATATCTTCTTCCGGTTTTTCGCTATAAAAATCTCTCAACGATGTTCACGATGCTTCTGTGAAGATGTTCAATTAAAATAAGCGAAAAAAGAATCGACATGATAATGGAAATAAGGAAATAAAAATATAAAAAAGAATTTTCGTTGCATTCCAATGATGCAAACTACATCATAAGTTTGCGTCGTTGGAATGCAACGAAAATTCTTGATTTCAGAGGATTATTGTTATCTTGAAACGTTGCCTATTTATTTTGCTAAAGTTTGCGTGGGGTCAAGCTTGCATCGGTGGAATGCAATGATTTTTTTCATTCCTAATTGGTGGAATATCTTTTTTCTGTTTTTCGCTATAAAAATCCCTCAACGATGTTCACTATGCTTGTTTGAAGATCTACAATTAAAATGAGCGAAAAAAATTCGATACGATGATGAAAATAAGGCAATAAAAATATAAAAAAAGAATTTTCGTTGCATTCTAATTATGCAAAGTACAACATCATAAGTTTGTATCGTTGGGATGCAACGAAAAATCTTGATTTTGAAATTTCTTTATTGTTATTATTGTGTGAACTTATTTTTTTCGCAGTTTTTAGATGTCGGTTTTTACTAAGGATTCTCAAAAGTGTTTCATTGACTTTGGTAGCCTGAATGTGCCGAACAAAAATTCGGGAATATGAGAAAAGATTATTGTCGATGGTCTTCAAGTTTGCATCGCTGGAGTGCAACAAAAATGCTTCTTTATTTTTTTATTTTCATTGCTATATAAACTCTTCTTTGCAGTTTTAGGTTATGGATCCCTAATAAGGATCTTCGAAAATATTTCAGTGACATTTGTAACCTAAATGTCCCAAAAAGATAATTTAATTGCATTCCAACGATGCGAACTTCAATACCATTATTTTCGTTGCATTCCAACGATACAAACTTCGATACCATGCTGAAGTTTGTATCGTTGGAATACAACGCAAATTCTTCTTGATTTTCTTCGTTTGATTATTTTTTTTATTATTATCTAAAACTTTTTTTGCAGGCTTTTGTTTATAGATTTTTTATAAGAATCCTCGAAGGTCTTTTGTTCATTTTCGTAGTCTAAATGTGCCACTACGAAGAAATATATTTTCGTTGCAGTGCAACAATGCAAACTTCAACACCATAAGTTTGCATCATCGGAATGCAACGAAAATACTACTAGATTTTTTCATTTCTTCATTGTTATTAATATCCGAAATCTTTTTCTTCTGCTTTTGGATATAAATGTTTAATAAGGATTCTTAAAAATGTTTCAGTGACTTTCGTAGTCTGGATGTGCCAAGAAAATTAAAAAATATGAGTCTTTTTCCTTTTCTTGGTTTTTAAAAATGATCATTAGTATCTAACAAAGTGTTTAGCAGTTGTTGGTTATATATTTTCAATAAAGATCCTCGAAAATGTTTCGGGAATTTTCGTCGTCAAAATGTGCCAATAAAACATTGACAATACGAAGAAAATATATTTTCGTTGCACAGTCCGACGATGAAAACTTGGCCTCTCCGTGGCCCTTTTGGCCCTTGTAGACCCCTTCGGAGCCTCAATTGGTCGCGAAGCAGTGAAAACCACACAGTGGAGACAGAAATTGGCAGCCACGAATTGAGAGACCCACGTGCGGACATTCGCACACACGTAGGTCCACCGGATATCAGCGGGAACGATTCCGAAAGAGGCAATTACCATTTCCGCGTGTGGCGCTGGAAAACCGCGACGGACGGGCAACGATAGAAACTTTTGCCAGGAGAGGGTGTCGCGACATAGATATATATGCACATATGGGCACAAGTACAAGCGGCAGATCGTACATGCACGAGAGAGCAACACAAAGGTCCAAACTTTTAATTGCCAGCTTATGGAACGCCGCTCCAAAACTTCTCGCAACCTTCCTAACGAACTAGTGGATTCCGCCTCTGGCAACGATACAGAGCGACCGGAGAAGAGTCTTGTTAGGGAAGAATTCCTTTTTTTCCCCAACATTCCTGATAATAATATCAACGTGCGCATGAAATAAGCACAGTGGAGTTTAAACTGGTCGAGGGAGCAAAAAAAGTGAGCAAGTGCATCGAAGTAGGATTCCGCGGCTTGTTAAATACGCGCGTAATTGTAATGTCGAATTAAAAGACAATTTGCTTTCGAGAAGTTTGCGAAACAATTAATGGTATTAAAGTTTGTATCGCTGGACTGCAACGAAAATATATTTTCGTCGTGCCAATTTTTTTTTTTGGCAACCCAACGAAATTTCGTGTTTGTTTTTTTAATTTCTCAATTTGATCATTTTACAAGAACTTTTTTTGCCGATTTATATTTCAAATCTATGAATAAGCAACTTGAAAAATTAATACGGGATTATCGTACCGAAGATTTGCCAAGAGAAATTTGAGCAGTTGAAAAATAACAATTTTCGTTGCATTCCAACGAGGCAAACTCCAACATCATTGTACAGACTACGAAAATCAGTGAAGCATTTTCGAGGATCCTTAATAAAAGCCTATAGCCAAAAATTGATTTTTTTAAGATAATGATAAAAATAAAGAAATGTGGAAATTAGAAAAGAATTTTCGTTGCGTTCAGACGATGCAAACTTCCACACCCTAACAATTAGTCGTTCGTGAAACAATAGAATTTCATCCAAACACCGATCTTTATTAATATTCGAAGCGTTGCGATTTTTTAATATGTTCAAAAGATGACGGACGAAGAGCTGAGAAATTTTTGGACTGGCGACGAAACTTGATTTTTTTAGGTGCTCATATTTTAGGTGCTTATAAACCCCACAATTTTTTATTGAAAAAAAAAGTGTCAAAGTAACCTCGAGTGTGGAGTTTCTTTGACAAGGCATTGAAATGCAACTTATGTCAAATATTAAGGGATGGTTTGGCATCATTTTGATAACAAAAAATGTATGTTATGCATTATACATAGAATTAAATTAAAAACAACGGTTTTTCACAATCATATTGTTATCTTTATTAAGGAAACATTTTACATAAAAATATCAAGTACCTAGGGTACTATTATAGCCACTTAATCAGTTTTATAATTATCATTGAAATTTTTTTTAAATTTTTTTCGAAAGTTTCTTTATTAAGTATAACAACTTTTATATCAATCTCTATAATATAAACCTATCAAAAAAATTCATAAAAATAGCCTTTTTTTAGCGTCTAAAGTGCGAAGACCCCTTAATTTGGGCCGAAATGGAAAAAAAATATATCAAAATATTTTTTTTCCAAGTCTGTATCGATGTATTTTTAGCCCCTGGATACGAATTACCAAATAATTTTCCCCAAAACCCTCTTCCAAAATACGTCGTCAAAATAGTGTAAAGACATGTTTTCCGTATTCATCCGGCGTAATTTTGAGCTTTCGACAAAAACTCCGCAATATTCACAATCGTCGTATAGTATCAAATCAATATAGTGCATAAAAATGTAGAAAAAAAAGAAATATATACACAGTTATACTATGGATACCGCAGACTTGTCTTTGGCTTGATAAGACAAAGCGACATACGCCCTTCCGACATCCACAAAAGGTTTCGCAGACGTAGATGGTTCGTGGAGCATGTACAGAAGCTACATCCGAGAGCGAAGAGACCGATCGAGTCTGCGGGGAATCCGTTTGGCACGCTCCTCGAGGGCTCCAATTAGCGAATTTGCATAGAGGAACCGCAGCGCGGGTTTCGCAGCGATGAGGAGGTTCGCGCGGTAGAACGAACGCGGAGCTCGAGGGGAATCGGTCAAATGTGTGGGTGGGTGTGTGTGTGTGCGCGCGCGGGCACGTATTATTGTCGTTTCCGGTACAATTTAGGCGCCCTTATCGATTATACGCACAGGTCATTTGACACGAAGGGAAACAATTTCCCGGCGAGGAAATTGGTCATTCGATTAGGGCTCGCAAGTAGCGCAGAAAAAAGTGCGCGCGGCACTTTTATTTATAAAATAAAAGATCCTGGGGTTCGTTTATTTTGTTTTCCTCAAAGTTTGGGCCTTCGAATGGACCCAAAGGACCAAAAGGGCCCAAAGTTTGGGCCTTGGGACGAACATAGCAAAAAAAAACGAACCCTCGAATATTTCGAGGGCAAGTTCGGGCCCTTATAAAAAGTTCGGCCGCCCTTCGCGTGCTTATAAAGAGTTCGGATGCCCTTCGGGTCCTCATAAAAAGTTCGGATGGACCGAAGGCCCAAACTTTGACGAAAACCAAAAAAAATCGGACCCCCCGAATATTTTGAGGGCAAGCTCGGACCCTTGTCTTTCGGGTCCCAATAAAAAGTTCGGATGCCCTTTGAAAAGTTCGGATGGACCGAAGGCCCAAACTTTGACGAAAACCAAAAAGAAAACGAACCCGGAATATTTCGAGGGCAAGTTCGGGCCCTTATCCTTCGGCTCCTTATAAAAAGTTCGGATGCCCTTCGAGTCCTTATAAAAAGTTCGGATGCTCTTCGAGTCCTTATAAAAAGTTCGGATGCCCTTTGGGTCCTTATAAAAAGTTCGGATGCCCTTTGGGCCTTTATAAAAAGTTCGGATGCCCTTCGGGTCCTTACAAAAAGTTCGGATGCTCTTCGAGTCCTTATAAAAAGTTCGGATACCCTTTGGGTCCTTATAAAAAGTTCGGATGCCCTTTGGGCCCTTATAAAAAGTTCGGATGCCCTTCGGGTCCTTATAAAAAAAATTCTGATGGACCGAAGGCTCAAACTTTCGGGGCAACTTCGGGTCGCGCAATTTTCAAAACTGCCAAAGTCAAAGTTGGCCCTTGATCGTGACCTTGAAGATTACAACGTTAACATGCACCGGCTGCTCTTTTTTTCTGTCGACTTACGAAAATCACTCAAATGCACCTTAGGATCCTCGTCAGAAATCTACAGCCGAAATGTGCAGGTTAAAGCTTTCGCTGATGACGAGAATGAAGAAATGAACATTTTTCAAAGAATTTGCAGCCTCACTATGCAAAATGAAAGTTCTTGGATACCGATCTAAATAAATATGAAGGAACATAAAAAACGAAAGAGGAATACCGATGAATAAATCCATAACTGCGTTCCAACGATGCAACCCCCAACGTCACTCGGATCTCAAAAGCTCATAGGCAAAAAATAAAAGAAACCGAATTATTTTTATTAATTTTTTCCATTTATTTTTCTCTCTTTCCGCGAATATTCGATTACAATGTTCGTGTTGTGACGGAAATAACGACGAGAACGGAGTACCTTTGTCACATCGTGCACGTATTAGGGAGCGGATTTCGTGAAATATAAATGCACTTCACGCCGCACACGATGAGCCCTCCGCATTGATGGATGCATGAAAAATGTTAATCTCGAGGGGCCTCGTTATTATTCGTTCGCATAGTTTTGTTTTTTTTTTGTTTCAGCCCTCCTCCTGCCTCCCACGCAGGGGGTTGATGAATCTCCATTGCAAATGGCGAATGCACGAGGGAACGGGAAGAAGTGTGGCGCGAAGGGAGTATATATACATGTGTGTGTGCGTGTGTGTGTATGTGTGTGCATCAACGAGTAATTCGCGACCACGGATTTGCATAAATATAAAAATAAAAGGGACCGAAACAGAGAGAGAGAGAGAGAGAGAGAGAGAGAGAGATAAAGAGTGGATGAAAAAAGTATAAAGCTAAAGTCTCATCGCACCCGTGAGATTTCCCGCGTTGTTCGTCCTACACACAAAAATTTTATCCAAAAATCCCACGACGCTTTATGGTGGCTGGTCTCAGGCTCGGGAAAATGCGCATGTAGGGAAAACGACGTCGAGCCTAGGGTGGTTTCTACGAGCGGAAATTGCTCGCGTGGGCAAAACACGTACACAACTTTGATTTATATATATATATATATATATATATATATATATGAATATATATATGTATATTTAAATAGCAGTCTCTATTGCTCTTCGCAGCGTAGATATGTATACAGAATAATA
>OY723393.1:30506126-30566126 GCA_963210295.1 Ophion ellenae | reverse complement strand
AAACAGCGAGAACTTATTCAACATCGCAATATGCATGAAGTATATAAATTAAGATGGCCCAAATTTGAGCTCTATTTATTTTCTTTTTTCTCACGATCCAATTATCTTCTTCGAGGAAAAAAAATTGTCGCGAAATCTGCGAGCGGTCAAAAAATATTTAGAGGTCACTCAAGCCTCCCGTAAATTCGAGTTTTTCTTTAAAAAAATCGATTTTTTTACCCCTCACCTATGAATTGTACGCTTTATAATTTTTAAATTAAGCTCGCGGGTGCTCTTGCCGGCCAATTAATATTTAGTGGTCGCTCAAGACCTTCGAAATTTCCAATTGTCGCGAATTATTTTTCTCTTCTCACTCATGAATTTAACACTTTGTGAAATTTTCATAGTAATTAATCCTTTTTTCTTTTGGAACTAATTTTTTTAATTTACCTCACAGTTCTAGGCCGATAAAACGGGGGACCTATGATTTTGTTTGCGGACAAGAGCTTTGAAGAATTGCCTTATGAGAACAAAAATTATTGGCTTAGTAGTGTGGGATAACATTGAAAAAACTGTTTCTAAAGAAAAACGATTAATTGTTTTGAAATTAATACAAAGCGTCAAATTTGTAAGTGAGATGAGTAAAAAAAAATTGGAAATTTCGAAGCTCTTGAGCGACCACTAAAAATTCATTGACCGGCTAGAGCTTTCGCGACGTTAATTTAAAAATTATAAAGCGTAAAATTCATGGACGAGAAGTGAACGAAAAAAAATCGATTTTTCAATGAAAATTTGAATTTTTGGGGGCCTTGAGCGACCTCTAAATATTTTTTGACCGCTCGCAGATTTCGCGACAATTTTTTTTTCCGTTAAAGAAGATGATTGGATGGCGAGAAAAAGGACAAAATAGAGTTCAAATGTGGGCCACCCTTATATATATACACGTATCTAAACTGAATATATGTAGGCACACATCGACATACATGAGAAAAAAGAGACGTGTGCTCAAAAGGTCCTAAAACTGCTGCAAGGGTCGTTGCTATTTTGCCATCTCGTTAATTCTCCCAGTGCCTTTTACTTTCATTAAGGTAGTACGAGCGCGCAATCTTAATTTCTATAGATTTTATTCAAATTTTAACCAGACATTGTTCATATCATTTCACATGTTTGAGTGAAATTTCAGAACAGTCGACTACTTCGATTGGGAGATAATGGGTTTTAAAATTGCAACTTTTAACACTGCAGGGTCTGCGTTGGAATTTAGACAGAATAATTTTCCGTAAAAAATATTTGTCCCCTATAATAAGAAGACATATGGCAACACCGTAGAACAGTATTGTTCAATATTTCGAGAAGAAAAAAATAATTTTCGTGTTCCTGAAGTTAAAAATTTTTTCATAAAAAAATATTTGCATTGCAAATATTAATATTTTATATTGTTTATGTTATCTTCATCAACAAATAAAAGGGTTGGTTCATGCATAACTAATTAAAAACTTTGTTCGATTAAACATTACTTCCAAATAAAAATTTGTGTTGCGGTATTATTTTAAATATGCCGCGCAAATTCACATCATTGAATACGTGGAACGATGCGGTGTGGTCTTCTTATTATAGGGGAAAAATATTTTTTACGGAAAATTATTCTGTCTCAATTTCAATGCAGACCCTCCAGTGTTAAGGGAGACTTTGTCCTTGAAATCGGCGGGAGATGTTAGCGTCTCAACATGAGCAGCTAGAAGAAGAGGAGGGATGCCTCTATGGACCAGGCATTGCCGATTAGCGGTAATTATAAACACATTTGTGTAAACACATTACAAAACTTTAAACGCGTTTTTCTCGAAAACACGTTTTTAAAAATGGCTGACATTCTCCTGACCGCTGTAATTAACATATCGACCTGAAATTTGGAGAGCATACTTAGAAAATATGTCTTCACGGAATGACGGATCGTTTTTTCGATAGATACATTTTTGCATTTATTATTTATCTTTTTATGCGAAAAAATACGCGAAAATTCGATTTTTTTAAATTGCCGTCATTTTCCGAAATTTGCACTAAACGAAAAACCCATCCGTCATTCCATGACCAAAGGGTCACAGATTGATAATATGCTTTGAATTTGTGTTTCAGATCAACATAGAGGGGGCAGTGATGTCAGCCGTTTACCTCCCGCGATTTGAGGACCTGTTTTCGCGGAGCTGCAACGGCCGCCATTTTGTTTTTTTTTTTAATTTTTTAACGTTCTGTATATCATGAATAAAAGCAAGAAAAAAACCGCACTCAAAAAGCTTTACTCGTTTCCTTTAAAAAAAAATAAAATGTAAACACCTGAAATATGGCACTCCAAGGACAAAGTCTCCGTTAAAAGTTGCAATTTTGAAACCCATTATCTCCCAATCTAAATAGTCGACTGTTCCGAAATTTCACTCAAACATGCAAAATGATATGAACAATGTCCGGTTAAAATTTGAACAAAATCTATGGAAATCAAGATTGCGCGCTCGTACCACCTTAAGTTGCACATTAGCGGCTCATTGCTGTAAATTTTGCAGCATCAAAGCAATCGATTGTTCGTTTTCGGTGTCGAATTAACTACGTATCTTTTTTTTCAGCAATGCAACAACTGGCCGATACTTAATAGGCTGGAGGGAAGAACGTTGCGTGAATCGGCGACGAGATTCAGCGTTACAAAAATCCAGGAGAGGAAGAAATTGAGGGAAAATAAAGCTAGAGGAAGTGAGAGACAAGGAGAAAGAAGGAGAAAGAGCGAGAGTTGCAAATTAATTCGAATTAATGCGAGATGTATATTCAACGAAATCCCGCCGAAAACTCTCCGCGTACCTCCCTCGAGTCCCGCACAAATACATGAATACGAATTGCACCGTAATCAACGCACTCCTATTAATTACCTTTGCCCACATGCCGAATTCCCACTGATAAACCGCATACATACCTGCAACAAAGAGAACAACAAAAACGTCAACGAAATGTTAATAGTTCGTGGTTCGAGGGAAAATGAAAAAATACATGTGTATGTGCGCATCAAAGCGTTTGCCAGTTATCGATTTTCTTTATGAACCGGGCTTTTCCGTACCCTCGGAAAAGTTTACTCGAAAGGAAAAGAAAATACATCACGTGGCGCCAAATACAGGGCGGAGAGCCTCGAGATTGGAACAGAGGGATTTTTTTCTCTTTGTTCCCCACCAACGCCTCGAGTTCGGGAAGAAAAACGTCGTGAAGGGTACGCGCCCGTGGTCGAAGTGCAGAGGGTATAATGGTAGTTTTCGCCGGGGCGAATAAAATTGCGTTGAAACTCCTGTGGCATAAAATAGGAGGAAGATAACCCCCGATGGGGTCTCCCGGCGGTTCTGGCTAGCTATATATGAAATCTTGTGACCATCGTAAATCAAACGACTACTATGTGTATATATATATATATACACACACACACACACACATATATCTGGATCCTACGAACACAGTTGTGGGTGAACAGTTCCGGACTTGCACACGGCTGAACTATATATATGCTTCAGCCGTGTATAGGACACTTATTATGTTTGTAGTCATAGTAGAAGTAGTTGCAATAGCAGTAGCAGCAGTAGTAGTATTAGTAGTAGGAATAGTAGTCGTAGTCGTAGTAGTAGTAATATTAGGAAAGTAATAATAATAACCATAATAGTACAGTACAGTACTGTGCTAGTAATGGTATAGTAGTCGTAGTAGGACTACAAATAATAGTTATCATTATAGTAAGAAAAGTAGTAGTAGCAGTAGCAGCAACAAAAGTAATAGCCGCTAGTAGTGGCATTAGTACTAGTAGTAGTCGCTGTAGTAGTAGTGGCATAGCGATAGTAATGATAATAATAGTATACTAATAGTAAATATATTAATAATAATAATAATAATAATAATAATAGTAGTAGTAGTTGTAGCAGTAGCAGCACAAGCAGCAGCAGTTGTAGTAGTAGTAGTAGTGTAGTAATAGGAATAATAACAATGATAGTACAGTAGAGTACTGTGCTAGTAATGGTATACTAGTCGTAGTAGGACTACAAATAATAGTTATCATTATAGTAAGACAAGTAGTAGTAGCAGTAGCAGCAACAAAAGTAATAGCCGCTAGTAGTGGCATTAGTACTAGTAGTAGTAGTCGCTGTAGGAGTAGTGGCATAGCGATAGTAGTGGTATAGTAGTCGTAGCATTAGTGGTTAAAAATATTAGTAGTAGTAGTAGTACCCTCAGAAAAAAGATTTATTACGTTCTAATAAATTGGCACATTAGAACATAATTTATTAGAAATTACTAAAAGTTTACTCGTATGGAAACAATTTTTATGTGACTGTAACTACAGCATTTATTCGGCATCACCATATATGTTTTTTACGTGCCAATTTTTCACATCAATTAAAAGCCATATTTAAAATGGAACATTTGAATAAAAATTTCCTCAAATCAAATAAATACAACTTTCCAATCACGAAAACCTCTTATTTCGCGACTATGAAACTAATGCGCGCATGCGCACTTTGCCATTTAACGCGACGGGCCCGACAGCAGGCCGCTCGTCAGATGTAGCTCACGCATACGCTTACCATGTAGCCTCTTCCTATGCCAATGCTTTTGGCACAAGTGTCAGTGTTGCGTTTCGGAAGTGAGAACCTCGAAAGTGAGGAATGATTTGAGTGTGAGTAAGAGTATAAAGTGGAAAAAAAACGTTCAAGGGAGCAAATAATGACGGACGAAATGAAACACCTATTTCTTCTAACTTATATATCCTTTAAGATGTTATGAAAAATTCTTAATAAATCTTAAACATAAACTTAAATAAAAAAAAATGTCTTAGCTGTTAATACAGTAGTTGTAGGCCGACATACGAATAGGAAAACTTATTCGCCGGGAGACAAACTTCTTCGTCCTTGATAAATCTTTTTTCTGAGTGTAGTGGTACCAGTGGCAGTAGTAGTAGTAGCAACGGTAGTAGCAGTAGTAGTAGTGGTAATAGTAGTACTACTATTACTAATAATAATTACAACAACAATATTAATAATGATAGTAATAACGAGGACAATGCTAACAATGAGCCTTTTTAACATTGTGATAAAAGGTTGTAAATAATATTACTGATAATAATACAGTTTATGTTTTCTATAAAGCATTGAATCGTGGATTCGTACGCGAAAAATTTTCATTCTGAATTGCAATACACTTTTTTGGCTTTCGTATTCTCCCTCTCTCTCGATAGTACTTCTTTGTACATATTTTCAATGTAAGAAACGGCGCTTCTCTGATTAATAAATTACTGAACCGTTTGGTTTTCAATAATGACGGACTTTCATTGAGGGGCAAAATTAGTAAGAATAACGAGAGTTCAAGCAAGAAAAATTGAGTGAAAGACGGAGAGAGAGAGACAAAGAGAGAGAGAGAGAGAGAGAGAGAGGCAATTCTCCACGATGCGCACAGGTGGTTCAAGTGTAATAAAGGCTGAGCTCTCGCAACTCGCGTATATCCAATACGATCTCGTTAAACCGGGTAAATATATAAATGTGTGTGTGTGCATTCATACATATGTACATCTATATACGAGTACTCGGTACGCGTACAGAGCAACTATCGTTGAAACAGAAGGGGCAAAAAAACATTCTTTATACATCGTTCTACCGGTATATTGTCCTCTTTCCCTCTTTTTCTCGTGAATTCCCCGTATCGCGGGCGGTGTGTTTAGCCTGTGCGAGTATAACTGTCAAGCCGCCCTTTTCATCCCTTTCGCGCTGCGCCCCATTCAGCCCATCCAGCTTTCACCGAAACTCGTACATGGGCTATTTCGCATCGAGTAGGACGCTGTTTTTTTTTACGATTCAATTGCCAAGCGCCGTTTAATCGAAAGATAAAAAAACGAGCAAATAAAGAGAGGACAGTAAGAAGAACATACATACATACATATATATACATATATATATGTGTATATATATATATATATATATATATATATATATATATATATATATATATATATATATATATATATATATCGTGAAGAATAATGAGTGAAGTAGCTCGATTTAAATCATCATGACATTAAATTACGAGAAATGTTGACTTAAAAAAAGACTTGCCGACACAAAGAAATTCTACAGTGGAAAAACCATAAAAATCGTACTACTGTTTATATTTGATTATTTACAATAATTAATGTATTAATTGACGATGTTGAAGTTCGCATCGTTGAAATGCAACGAAATCGTAGCTACGACAAACCCTCAACAAGTCTTTAACGTGTTTATTTAGCGATCCAAATTCTAAGCGATCTGCAATCTAAATTTGCAAAAAAAGATTTTGTAAAATAATGAAAATGGGAAGTAAAAGTATTGAAAAAACATGTTCGTTGCATTTTAACGATCCAACCCGAAAAGCATATTAATCGGGATAACAAATGAGCCAATTATTAATTAATAATTATCACAATCAATAATTTATCAGTAGTAATAGATCATTATAATAATATCAATAGAAATTTGAGTAGTGATTTACACTTCATTTTAATGTAGTAGGTATGTGGGGTAGTAGTAATGTACCCCCTCTCCCCGCCCCTATGAGTATAACCCTCTAACATATTGCAGCACTGCGACAAGGTGAGCACTTTTTTTCAACCTAAGGAAATACGCTTGGCAAAACATTTCTGTCCGGTCGACGATGAAGGACCGATGCATAAATATATATATACACACACACACACACACACACACACGCACACACACATGTATATTGTTTAATTTCAACCAGCTAAAACGGTGTCTCGCCCTGCATCCCCGGGGTTGGAACGGGTGGTACGCAAAATGCGACCGTCGTTACTTCAGGGATGCAAATTGTGCTTCCAAACGTATATCTCCAATATACAGGGTGACCTATTATCAATGGATTATCCTGCAACTGTCGATAGATCAGATCATGTCCTACCATATGCTGGATTTTCAGTTTAGTCAAAATCCCACGGTTTTCGAGATAAAAATAATCTACTTTTGGTTTTTCGCAAGCCATTTCTACAAATGATAACCTTTTTTACCCGGTTTTCGAAAAAAATATTCTTGGTTATTTGTTTCATCTAGAAAAGACTTCTTTTTAACCTAAAATATTAAGGAAACTTCATGAAAAAAGATCTTATGCAGAATTTTCATACAGACCAATCCGAACATCTGACTTTCATAGCCTGCGGTGTAAAAAAAAGGTACTACGCATATCGCGCCAATTAATTTAAAAAGTTGCTTAGTGTCCATTCCTGTCATTTGCAGAAATGGCATGCAAAAATCAAAAGCAGGTGATTTTTTTCAACAAATAACATAAAGCCCAAATTCTCGAAAATCGTGGGAATTTTACTAAACTGAAAATCCAGCATATAGTAGGACATAATCTGACCCATCTGCAGTTGCAGGATTATCCATGCATAACAAGACACCCTATGTAAAGGGCGTTAGGAAGGTCGATACAAAGCCTTAAGGGGGTGATAGGTCATCTCGTTAGGAACGTATCTAACGTAGATTACCTTAGTCCAAAGTCTAAGGATTTGGAGTTATCATGGTAAGTATGATTTTTGGAAAATTTCTCAAAATTAGGTACTAACTCGTTTATAATGTTCAACCAGGCAATAATTGGTAACTAAAAACTTATTTGCGTTTTAGCTCAATGTGTATTCAATCGACAAACACCAATATGATTATTTGTATCCATACAACACACTAAATGGAACGTGTTGAATAATTAAAAACTTGTAAAACCTAAAAAATACATCTTATGTTAATGCTTTTAAAAAAATAGTATTATCGTAAGAGGTATTTTTATTTTTTGACAAGTTTTAAATTATTCAACACGTCGCAGCTAATTAAATGGGGCGTGCTGAATAATTAAAAACTTGTCAAAACTAAAAATAATTGTTACATTAATATTTTTTTGCAATTCTGAAAAATTGTAGTTAATTAAGAATGAAAAAGTAAACAAATGTTCTTTCTCGATAGATTTTCCTAGACCCCATAACTCCCAACTGGAGCCCCTCCACTCATCAGGGTCTCAACCAAAAATCGTAAAAAAAAATTTTTCAAAAATAATTCTGGCTACTCTAGTGTGAACCTATGCAACTTTTTGCCCTCTTGACATTTTCTCTAAAACCCCATAGTTATTGGACTACGCATATTTTCCAAAAACATGCCTTCTTTAGCTTAAAATGCAATACTGGGGTGACAAAAAATCGTACAAAACTTTCTAAAAAATGAAAATGTAGGTTTTGATACCCTCTCTAAGTTTGTCATGAAAAAAAACGAGGAAAGAAATTCGCCAGAAGTTATGCGAGCTGTTGTAAGACGTGCAAAAAAAAGTTTAAAATATCAATTTTCAAAAAGGCGTACCGGGCCAAAAAAAATTGTAAAAATTTTTCTAAAAAGGCGAAACGAAGGTAAATTTGTCCTCTTTAAAACGCCGCTTGGGAAATTTGATTATCTTCATTTTTGAGTCCGCTATCTAACTTTTAGTGCGGCAAGAAATTTCGACTGGTGTACTCAAACTTTTGCCAACGAATCAACGAATACCGGAAGTGCATAGGGAACAAACGCCGAACATTCGACGACCAGCGTCACGCGAATTTCACCAACGTGATTTCCTCCTCCTGTCCCGGTACCATTGCTGCTCCCTCACGCCATTTACTTCTTCCTTTTTCATTTTCCAAGCCGAGCCGTAACGTCAAGACTTTCCGAGCTAGGCGAGCAAGAATCGTTTCTTCGTGTTCGTTTATCTCGTCGAATTGCGGAATCATGAGATTTTAAGATACGAGTGAACGGCCCAATGAAAATGTTGCGTGTAAAACGTTCGCAAAGGCTTTATGACGCTACTTCAAACTTTGTTTCACGATCATCTGTGAGCGTAACAAAAAGAAGGAATATATGTATATACATTTATATGCATGTGTGTCTGTGTGTGCGGGGGAGGAGGAAGTAGGGTGGAGGGGGTGAGAGGGTGGAAAAAATGTCTGGAATTTGATGGGGCGTAAAAGCCGGCTCTCATAGTTGGGTTGGAGGGCGTGCTCGTCGCAGAGAAAGGACAGAGCCTCCCTCGTCGGTGTATTATTAAATTTAATACGAGCAATTACTCCGAGTCGCCACAGAACCGCGGTTTCCGTCGGACCGAGCACTGTCCCAACCGCCCATGCGTGAATTCGCACCTACAGAGATAAAGCAGAAGGAGAAGGAGGGAGGGAGGGAGGGGAAGAGAGAGAGAGGACTAGGAGCCCTAAACAGAGCCTCGTTCGTTAATGACGCTGTTAAATCAAACGGTCAAGCCATTACTAACGTGGCAGCAGCATAATGTCGGTGTGTGAGCTTTAGGCGCATGGATCAAATAGCAAAGAGCTGGCAGCGGCCCCCGAGCCTACCCACGGGCTTACCACGCTCTACGCGCCTAATTCATAGCTGTACGATTTACCAAGGCCCGAGGATCAACACGCGACAACGTGAGGGGCTCACTTCGTCATCGGGACGGTGAGACACACCCAAAATTTATCAAACGAAAAAACAAAAACAACGAGAAGGAATAGACAAATGGCGCTGAAGTTTTGCATCGTTGGAACGCAATGGAAAATAATATTGAAGTTCGCATCGTTGGGATGCAATGAAAGTTTATTTTTCTAAATTTCTTAAATTTCTGTTGGCAGATTCTGCCTACGAAAAGTCTTCAACTATTTTTTAAGATGCACGTTTCGAGACCTACAGTGTTGATCCACAAAAGAATTTTTTTCATATCGAGAATAAGGAAATAAAAATATAAAAAAGAACTTCAACACCATGATGGAAATTCTTCCTGATTTTTATCGTAATCAAAAAACTTGGTTTTGCGAGGTTTTGATTGTGAATTTTTAATAAGGAGCCTCGGAAATGTGTTAGTGATTTTTGTAGCCTGAATGGGAGGGAGGGGGGGGGGGGGGAATACGGCAATACGAAATAAATTAATATATTTTCGTTGCGTTGCAACTATGCAAGCCGATGATACTGTATAGACAAGGCGTGGGGAGATTTCTAATTCATTTTCAAGAGTACGCAGTCGAGTGATCACCCAGCGAGAAAGAGAAGTGAGAAAGTTGCCCAAAATGAGAAGATCAATGTTTAAACAGCAGCCATTTTTGGGACACATATCATTTTTTTGATATATTGAAATTTGTTAATAAGAAGTGATTGAAGGTGTTTCATCTGGTCGAGAGATGAACTTTTTCTACAGCTTGCTATTCTGGTAATGTATGGTTTTGAAGTTGGAATCGTTGGAATGCAACGAAAGACCCTTTTTGTAATCTCATTTTCTGATGTTCATTTTTTAGTTTTAAGGCTTTCACGGCTCTTTATGTAATGAGAAGAGTATGTTTTAAGAGTATGTATGTTTTTTTTTAAATTGACCAGCTGATCAATTAAATCATCTGATTGGCTGGTGCAGCGATCTGGCACGATGACTGCAACTATATAAGGAATACCTGAGACACGAGAGCTTCAGTATCGGAGCTCTCAGCCCTGATGATGCAGACTGTAACGTTTGCGAAACGTCGGCACAACGTTGATCCTCAACACGGCCTCCATCCGGAAGCCACATACTCTTCTCATGTTCATTTTTGTTCAAAATCTTTTTTTGCAGATTAATATTGTCAAACTCTAAATAACTATCTCGAAAAATGGATCAGCGATTTTGGTCGGTAAAATCTTCGCAGAAATATTTAAGCGATTCGGAAAATCCAACTTTCATTGCGTTTCAACAATGCAAACTTCAGTCTCATGGCAAGTTTCAAAATTTCAAAACCGTAAACACGGCAATCCGAAGAAGAAAATGTTATCGTTGCGTTGCAACGCTGCAAACTTTAATTCTGTATAGACAATTATGACAGATGAAAAAAAGCGAATTTTTTTCATCTATATGGATTGAGTACATTTATTGAAACCTTTTGTACATTGTTAAGTGTCATTTCAAGAACATTCCGTAAAATTTGTACGCGAATATATCCACAAACAAGCCGGTGCCGCGTTTTTCTCGAAACCACTTTTTCAAAGTCCGTGTTCACTGCCATTTGAAAAATATAAGACCGATTTTTTTCAAACTTGGTACACACTTGCTACATATAAAATACCTCCCTCCAACGGATAGTTTGAGATTTTTTTGTACATTGAGGGGGTTTTCCACCTGCAAAATGGCGGAATTTTTCGTGAAAAATAGCACTTTTCACTTTACATGACCACCAAAAATTTAGAAATGAAAAAAAAATTATCAAAGACCGTTGGGGGGAGGATTTGATGGTACTTTGACTAAATTTTAATGGTACTTGATTTCAGATAATTTCTAGCTGAGATACCGTGAACACCGCAAATCGTGTTTTTCCAACGGCGTTTTTGGAAAAGCTTTGTCACCGGCTTGTTTGTGGATATTTTCGCGTACAAATTTCACGGAATGTTCTTGAAATGACACTTAACAATGTACAAAAGGTTTCAATAAATTTACTCTACCCATATAGATGAAAAAAAAATTCGCAAAAATGTGTTTTTTTTTCACGCTAAAACCCCTACCCTCCTCTTAAGCTACTCGGAAAACTTAATTTTCATTGCATTCCAACGATGCAAACTTCAGTTTCATGGTAACTTCCCAAAATTCAAAAAACTATCCGCTCATCCGAAAGTTTTATCACTATACTAAAAATACATTTTTCATTTTTCATTTCCGATCGCCCTGGTTGTCAGAACGACCTACACCGATTGGCCATGCAGCAACGGCAGCACTTTGCTTAAATAATAATAACTCCATTGTTGATCAATATTCTTCAATTTAAAAAAAAACCCAAACTTGCCAAGACTATGTATCAACTGTGTGTAAAACCCCGACCTCGTCACCCCAATACTCGCGTCAGAAAAAATATTGAAAACCGACCGATTTTTTTTTTAAGCTCATGCAGATCCGTTGAAACACTCAGCATAGACATCAATAAATGATACACATTATCAGTCAATTCAGCGGGCAAAAAAGTGCCTCTTTCGCTCTAACGATCCACAGCAAAGACTTGATTAAACCCAAGAATACATATAACCCCATATACCCAAGAAAATTATAGAAAGCCTACGATCGCGCGAGCCAACAGTTCGCCTTGACAGAGCACGAGCGAGGAAAACTTTCTTTTCCGCGAGTCTTTTCCGCACGACTTTAATCTCAGGAGAGCGGCAAAGTTTTCATCGAATCGGGATATAATCGTATCACGTCAATTGAACGAATTATACGGACGGTGTTCCTGAGAGGTGCAGGCATGCGCGGAAATCAGATTTATCGGCTCGTCCATGAGACGATCGTTGAAACCGATCAACGAAATTAACCAATATCATTCTCCCGAGTGAATGAAGCGACGCGCGTTCAGTATACGTCTGTATCCCTTACTCGGATAGGTGACCAGTCACCCGGGAACCTGATGATAACGCGAATGGAACTCGCTAAAAATATAACCGCCCGTATAGCCACGTGTTTTCCCCAGTTTCCCTGTGCCCGTTGAAAAAATGCGAATGGACAACACCCCGAGGGGGTGGAAGTGTCTCTTAGGCAGGAAAGTGACAACTGTGGACTAAAACTGAGAAGAAAAGTGAAAAGGAAAAAACCTCGAGAAAATCCGTTCTTTTCGCATTTCTCCTCTGTCTCTCTTTCTCTCTTCGCATGCCGTCCGGGCCATCCAGAATCCCGGCGTGTATCAGGGTGGTTGTATCTAAAGCAATGATACTAATAGCGTTCGCGCGAGCGGCCAACTACGGTATTAGCAGCAAGAGAGAACGGAGTTTACAGAGTGGAAGACGAAAAGGGGCAAAGAAAAAAAAACAACATGAGTAGTGAACGGGGAGCGTGCACGCGGAGATAGCAGGGTGTATACGTTCTATGTCCACGCCGTGGGTCTATGGACGAGGAGCGGAACGTGACAGGGGTGGCTACATCAACGAGAACTGACGAGAGACGAGCCGGCACTCTCTCTCTCTCTCTCTCACTCTCTGTCTCTCTCTCTCTCTCTCTCTCTCTCTCTCTCTCTCTCTCTCTCTCTCTCTCTCTCTCTCTCTCTCTCTCTCTCTCTCTCTCGTGCAGAATAGAGAGGGATGAAAAGCGGGACTCACTAGAGAGAGGGAGAGAGAGAGGATGAAACACGCGCCAAGGAAAAATCAATATCACGTGTTATATGTGTGTTAGTATTATTTCACGCCGCCATCTGCAAAACCCTCTAGTGTATAGGAAGAAACAGTGACGACGTCGAAAAGCCTCTCTCTCTCTCTCTCCCCCCCCCCCCCTGTCATCCCCTAGACGCTCGGCTCTTGCAACGGCACACCGGGGGTGTCGTGTTACGCGTGGTTGCCTTGCCCGACGGGGTCGAACGCGCCCGCGAGAAAAAAACAGCCCGAGCGCACACAGGCACACATGCCCGAGCTCAGATAGCCATAAGCAAATTTCTTCTTTCAAGCTCAATTGGCCCGAAACGATCGCGGAACACTGGATAAAGCAAAGACATTCTTTTTTCTTCCCCCTCGAAGTTTTTTCATTTCCAACCTCCTCTCACTCGCGTCTTCCGAACCAGCATTGAAAATCCAGCGCTAAAAATACATGGGGCACATCACCGAAGAACGAAAAAAGAAATTATCGGAATCGCAACGATTCGGGGCTTGCAATCTAGAAAATCCTTTTTTCAGTGCACATATACAGGGTGATTGACAAATATCAGAGAACTTTTGGTCAGCGTATAGTGTGTGATTGCATGCAAAACGCTTTTTTTTAAATGCCGTGCGACAAAAAATGAGCGAGCGTTTTTTTGTAGAAATCAATAAACACTATTTGATACTGGGAAAAAAATGGCACGTGAGCAACTACCGCGACATCGTTCACTCACGATGTGAAAGTGCACTCACATCGTTGGAAAGCAACGAAAATTACCATTTTTTATTCGATCCAATTTCCTTTGACAAATTTTGGCTACGAAAATCCCCCAACAATGTTTCAATTGACTTATTCAGAGTTCTATAATCCAAAAAGAGCGCGACAAACATTTTCCTCGCGATCCAACGATCCAAACTTTAAGAACATGTTTACTCAACATCGGACCTTCAACGCAAATATCTCGCCCGACTTTTGTCGCACGGCATGCGAAAAAAAAGTTTCAGTCGCAATGACACACTTGATATGCTCGCCAAGGGAGCCCCAATAGCTGTCAACCAACCTGTACATATATGCATTCAACATTTCCTCTTCGTTCGTGGCTCATGCGGACGTCCCGAAAAGCCTCACATCCGATCACCAGGTGTCGACGGATCCTTACCGCATATCCAATCGTTCACTTTTTTTTTCCATATTCGCCTCGTGATGCAGTATCGATCCTGGAAGAGCTTGAAACTTGGTCCATAATTCGAAGCATCATGCTCATAGCGAGCAAACTCCGTTCCGTAAGCCCAAAGTTTGCGAACTTTTTCCACCTTCGGTCGACGTATATACCCGCGGTGGTTAAGCCGACTCGGCGTATCCCTTTACCCTAATACCAGCCCAGCAAACTCATCCGCTCACGCATACATGTATCTATGAAGCACGATGTTACTGAAGACATCCGAGAACAGTGCCTCCCAGTGATGTTCCCATGCTGGACAATTACCTCCAGCCCAATGTCTTCAAATTCACCCCCCACATGGACGTAAGCCCATTCCTGCAAAGGCCATTTAGCGGACCACGCTGGCCTCAGGGTCAACGAATCATTTGGAAAATTTTACGGCTGTCTTCAGAGCAGAAGAGAAACTTCGAGCAGTATCCTTTCACCATGTCCCTATGTATATGTGTCAGCGACGGTAGCGCCCGCCCGGATGCCCCTGGCCAAATGTCACGTGACCATAATGTCAAGAGCACCCTTGGCGCCATGGCTGGTTTTCTCTCGCCGGGGTGGCGGGTACGAAGGGGGTGAAGGAGCCAAAACCGAGGGGTGAAAAGCCGGAAAAGGGATGGGAGATCGCGAAGGAAGCTTGGGTTGGGTATGGAGCGCGTGTACGTGAGTCGGGTGACCGATGTAGAAACTCTCTGATAATATAGATATATGAGGGTCGAAGGGATAGTGAAGGGAGAGAGGGAGAAAGGGCAACAGAGGGAGACGCGAAAGAGAGCATTGTCCTCTATACTCTCGACGGATCTTGTAGCGTCGAGACGCCACCTCTTCTTTTTGTTTCTCAAGATTTCGCCCCGCTTGCATGATGTGGGCTTGTACACCAACCGGGGAAACGGCGGGGCCGAGGGAGGGCGTGGTGGAACATCTTTTTTTATCACACGACGATCGTGAGGACAACAGGATCGAGAGGGAAGCTTCCCGATACCGCTGAGACAGCTTTTTACCCCCCAGCTACGAGAATCCTCGCCTCGTATATCCATAACATCGAATCGCTGCCGCGAAAGTGGAATTGTCAATGGCCTGAATGCGATTAGAATCTTAAAAACAAATACTGCCACTAAGTTTTGGGCGATTGAGCGTGTGGGGTACATTGCATTGGGGATCTGATGTCTTTGAAAAATGATGGACAACATTCGGCCATCAGAGATTTAGGGTAACTGGGGGCAAGATGAAGGCGCAAGATGAATCATGAGCCTAGATATTAAACAGTGTGTGCAAGCATAATGCTCCTGTTGGATTTTTAAGGGGTGGCGGGGAGGTGAATACGTGTGAAAGTATCAACTGTGGCGGAAGCCCGCGTCTCGAATGAGAAAACAATTTTGATTTTTGATAAAATGATATAATTGTTGGTAAAGTTTACCAACGTTCCAGTTCATTTTAGTTGCTGATGTCAATTACAGATAAGAAGGTAACCCGTGCAGAAACGTGACCGGGCCTTCCCTACTTTGTGTCCGGCCCTGACCAGACTTACCTTGTCTGATTTACCTGACCGGGCCCATGGAACAAACCCGGAAGATCGCAAAATCGTTTTTTTACGGCTCACCCTCTATGTTTGGAAAGTACAATCTTCTGGCCGGGATGCATTGCGAGCAAGTACATGTTCACGTAATGTCTACGCAGCCAGAACATTGACATGTTCTAAAAAGTGGAGCCTGTCATGAAGAACTGCTTTGCTTGTCACCTCATCAAAGATATTTATAATTGATTGGGATGAAACTAATACATCTCTTGTAATTCTATTCATCATTAAGAGCATTCATTTTGTCAGTGATAATCGAGGAGGATAACAATGTTTACCATAAATACCGGGATTACGATAACTAATGATTTGAGCATAAAGAATAGCCAAATTATTTTATGAGGCAAAAAAGTAAAGCAGGTAATTCGTGGGTTTTCAACACCTCGTCGTCATGTTGGGAAATATCAATGTTCTGGCCAGGAAGACATTACGTGAATGTATTTCGCCAACAATCCGCCAGATGGCTACAAGCGAAGCGCTCCGCGTAAGCAAGGTATAAAAGTTATAAGGTACAAGGTATAAGGTACGAGGATAAAAGTTGGTCCTGTGAGTTCTACCACGTACAGAAGTGCTATGCTTACAGCGTTCACTTACGCTTATGGTTTTGTTATACTCGTGACATAACCCTATGCACTCTAGGCCTATTTCGCTCGGATAGTGACCTGTGTACGTTTTTCTGTCCTTATACTTATCAGGAAATGAGGGCAAGCGAATGTACACACTCACATACTACCTTAGCAAGTAAATAACCAACAAACAATATGCTGTCGATATACTAAATTGAATACACTCCCTATTTTACCTCCTCAAGGATTCCAAAAACGCTAAAACGTCATTTTTAATTTCCTCGTTTGTTCCTGGTTATTTCCCAGTCTATTCCCTACAACTTTCCTCGCCATTTACCGCTTGTTCTCCGGCCTGTTCCTGATCAGTTCCCCAAAAAGGGAACGACGGATCAGTACCTAGCCTTAGACGGGTTACACTGCGAACCTATTCCAGAGTGGAAGGCCCGACCAGAGCCTGATATCATCTAGGGAAGGCAGATCAGGGGCAGTACTTTTTCCCGACTCAAATTTCTACACGGGAAGTGAACACAATGAACCTACTAATTATTAATATAATAAGAACGATTTGTCAGACATTTTTAAGGATACTGCGTGATTTGTTGTTTTTCGCGTTTTTCTGGAAATTACTTTTCCAAAATCGGCGATCAGGATGTCTCGAAGATCACTGCGCCGGTCAACTTCGATCAGAACAATTTTTTTTACATATCGAAAAGCAGTGCTTGAACAAAGGAATTTTTTTCGATCCATAGTTTTTTTTATTACCGAAAATCGAGCCTTTTTTCATGGAACATCGATACTTTATCACTTTGGACGGCGGCCATTTTTGTAAAAGTCAATATTTTATTACATCCTTCGGCCAAGCACTGGATAATTTCATGCGATAACCAAATGCGTTTGATTTTTTTTATTTCAGACGACTTGTTTCCGAGCGGCAGTGCTCACTGCGAAGGGTGATTTTCTAACAGCGGTCTGTACAAATCACGACGTTGAAGTTTGCACCGTTGGAATACACCGAAAATGATTTTTTTTCTGAATTTTCTTAGGCAAATTTGAGCTGCGAAAATCACGCAAATATTGTTTTCGGATTCTCATGCAGCGATCTACAACCTAAATCTGCATAATGTAATTTTGTATGATAGTGGAAATGAGAAATTAAAAAGAACTTTCGTTGCATTACTACGACGCAAACTTCAACCCCATTACAAATCATTGTATCTACCACATTTATAAATATTTTGCAATAAACAAATTGTAAAAGATAGTAAAAACCATACGATTTAATGTGGAAATTGGATTTAATGTGGAAAAACCCATTATAAATAATTGTATCTACTATATTTATAAATATTGTTCAATACAAAAATTGTAAAATATACTTAAAATAATACTCTTTAATGTGGAAAACAAAAATTGGGAACCTGCGTACATTTTCCCAGAAAAAATCACGAAAATACTCCTTTTTTCCGTCTACGAGCGAGATGTAACGCCTTAATTCCGTATTTTTATGGAAAATCATATTTTGTAGAATGCGCTTGCAGATCGTTAAATAAATATCCAAAAAAATGCTCCCAGGTATTTGGGGGATTAAAACTGCCGAAGGAAATCTGCGAAATAAAAAAAAACAAGTTTGCATTCCAACGATGCAAACTCCATCGTGATAGCAACATCAAGGAAGTCGATATTCTAGGACATTCAACAGATTGCTCCCAAGCAAACCGAAATAAAGCCAAACCACATCCAGAGCCGAACAAACCGACAAAAATGAACATTCCTCAAACCGCAGAAATTTTCATTGTGCTGGTGACGTTTGTACGCGGTTTTTTTCACTCGCGAGTTTAGATCAAAAGGGCTGCTTAAGGTTGGCAAATTCGGTCGCGCGACAAGACTCGGGCGGCAGAGCACAATACCGTGGAGTACACAGCGGGGCATTGCAGGCCGGGCATTATCACGAGGTTCGTGTAGGCGTATGTATGCATATGTATGTACGTGGCGAAATACATGCCAGTCCAGGCACAATCATGAGCACGGAGCTCTGCTTGGATTTGGTTGGCCAGACCAAAAGCGGACAATCCGCCGTCCCCCTCCCACCTCAACCCCGGGTATGCCGATGTAATTGGATCCGTTCTGTTTACACGCTGGTATTAGCAGAGCCCTGTGGTAGTTTCGCCCCAATTGGCCACTAAGAAAAAGCGTCGCGAAACTGTTGCTCCGGCGACTTCGGAGGACAAGGAAAATTGTATCGTGAAAAAAAATCCTAACTTACTTTGTCACGAAAAAAAAACCCGGAACTTCGAGGCGTTCATTGTGCTAGGGTTTTTTTTTCATCCCCTTGTGAAATGTGTGAGCTACATATTCAGGATTGACCTAGAATTGTCCGAAAATGTGCTCTGATTTTTATTTTTGTAATTTTTTTCGCAAAAATACAGCCATGCAAAACTCAAAATCGTGGCGCGGATAGACAAGTTTTTTAAAGGCAATTATTTCGAAAAGAAATTGTAAAACTATTCGCGGAATGCGGACTCAGGTTAAAAATGAACTGTACATGTTTTTAATAGATTATTATGGCGTTGTATCGATGGGAAACAAAATGATAGCGGAAATTACCTTTTTTCGAAAAAGAAAGGGAAGAAAAAAATTGCAGAAAAATCCCAAACGCGTGCAGAACTTAAAAAAGAGCTGGCAGATTTTTCGAATGATTTTTTATGGAGCTGTACCGATGCAAAATAGAAAATCATTGTAATAAAGTCCGCAATTAAAAAAAAAAACCACTCGACGAGAAACAGAAAATTGTAAAAAAATTTGAAGGATACGTACACGAGCGAAAAATTATTCTACAGTGCTTTCTAATGTTCATAATGGAAACAACATTTTTTGAAAACAACTTTTATAAAAGTTTACTCCAGGAGTAAATATTTTGAAAAGAAGAAATTATGAAAAAAATGTGATTTAAATATTAATTTACTATCTTTGATACAACACTCATTTTGATTGACGGGGATGATTAAAAAAAGCGGCCCAAAGTTTTTAAAAATCTTTTATTTCTCCATCCCAAATGCAATTTTTTCTGCAAATCGATTATTTGTTCTATTTTTATATTTTTCGACCGTATCTCTCCTCTCGAACTGTCGCACCTTTATCAACAATCCTCGCAAAATTTTGTGACCGCGTCTATCTTCTCCGAACGAAAATGAAAATTCATCCGCGATCGCGAAGAGACGTGCCGATTTCGTGCCGCATAAATATGGGTCATCGAGTAATATACATAATGTATAAGAGAAAAAAAAGAGATGGAAAAAAACGTGAAAAAGAGGCTGATTCATTTATTTCGTGTTAGAGAAGGTGCGTGAGTACTCGTGCATATCGGAGTAATCGAAACTTCGCCGAGACGCGTGGAGCTCGCTCGCCACCCTCGCCCGGGTCGACGAACAAATTATAGCGAAGGACTGCCGAAACGGAGGGAACGCGAAAAAAAAAGTGGATCGATCGAGAGGCCGCGATAGCGTCATCGTTACTTGGAATTTAATTATTTTTTTTTTTCCGGCGAAAAAATAACGTGCCATTTTTTTCCTCCATATGCGTACATATTAAATTCTTCCTCTCGTGTGCCCAAAAATATCCTGCGCTTTTATTCGCCCCGGTTTTATTCACCAGCGAATACAAGGCTTCAATCGTCAGGAGGGTAAAAAATCGTTAAATAGTGGGTTTTGAAATTTTTCCAAGTGGTCCCCCGTCCGAGTATGGTCCCAAAAGGTTCAAATCCCTTTTTTTCTATGACGTTGAACTTTGCATCGTTGGACTGCAACGATTTTTTTTCTTCATTTTTTCATTTTTTCAACTTTGATCATTATCCAAAGCCTTTTTTTGCGAATTGAGGTCAAAAATCTCTAATAACTATACATGAGAAACGTTTGAGTAATTTTCACAGGTTGAGTTGGGCGAAAAAAAAATTGAGAATTTAAAAATAATTGATTTTCGTGACATTTCAACGATGCAAAGTTCACCGTCATTTTGTTCTCGATGATATTTATCGCCATTGAATTTGACATTATGCCTAGTCACCGAGTATCGATTCAACGTGGCTTACATGCACGTTCGTTGTCGTTGCGACACAATCGTATTCGGTGGATGGTCGCGAATGCAGCAAAAGCCCCGCGAATAAAGCGGCTGCACTCGGTGTTTTTCACGATCCAGCCCCGGGGTGCGATAAATTGACGACAGTGGCGGTTCGTACGACACGGCGTAAACAATATTTTTTTTTATGCGGATACGTATACGCGGTGATAAGACGAGTGGGCTGTCGTAAAAGTGAGCGCTAGAGAGAGAGAGAGAGAGAGAGAGAGAGAGAGAGAGAGAGAGAGAGAGAGCCCCAGCGCGGTCGTATACGAGTAGTTGCAATGGCAAAGTGCATTCGGGGCGCAATGCACCGCGGTCAGACGAGCTCGATAAAGCGTCGCAAGTGGAACAACCCCGGGTTAGGTCGGACGGCGAACTACGAGCGCTATGATCGTAGCCCCGCGAGAAAATCGCGAAAAATCATAAAACACGGATACTCAATCCTAATTTTTTTAAAATCAATAATTTCACTGATTGTTTAATAGTTCATTCACTTTAGTAACCCGAACTTCTACGGTAAATTTTGGCTACGAAAAACACTCAAACGTTTTTTTTTAATCCTCATCAGAAATCTGCAGTTCAAATTTTTAGGATAAGATTACGAATTATGAATTAAATAAAGGAGTAAAAATAATTTATGTTCTTGCGTTCCAACGATGCGAACTCGAACATCGTATGCATCGCAGGAATGCATCAAAGATGCATTTTTTTTTCGATTGCCAAAATATTTTTTCGCCGGTTTTAAGTTAGCAGGCTAACTCCGCTTTTCCGGATCCTCATTAACAATCTACAGCACAAACTAGCGAGAAAATATTCCCGTTAATAACGAAAACAAATAAATGCAAGAAAAACAATGTTCGTTGCATTCCAACGATGCAAACTTCAACACCGTCATTCGACAAATAACCATCGATTTTTCAATTAATTTCGCCTCTAACATCCATCCACAAATATCCACAAATACCAGAATATCCCTCGAAAACGTGGATCCAAAGTGAAAAGCACTTTACCATTTGTTGCAACGATGCACGCCGATAAATATTCGTTTATGTGGACGATCCACTGTGGAGGCTCGGGAAAAATTCAATAACTCGCCAGTGCACTCGACGTTTACAACCAAAAAAAAAACAATAACATGAAATAAGAAATCGGCATAGCTTCTTGTTTCTTCTCACGCACTTTTCTTCTTTCACCGATCTCGCGGATAATGTTGCAATTGTTTTTGCGCACTTGGCCACGTGCTCGAGCGACGGGACTAGCTCGTCCGAAAAAAAAACAATCTCGATCTAAACAACAATTCGATCACTCGTTGGTTATTCAATTACGAAAGGATCTTTCCTCAATTGCCAATGTTACGAGACTCTTCGCGATTGATTGAGCGATCGATCGGACGTTCTCGAGCTCCGGGGGGAAAAGCTGCACTGGTAGAAACTAAAAATCGGTATCAACTTCCGTGTCCAATGGAAGCGGGAGAGAATACTTCAATGTTGGGCTCGAGCTTTCACTCGCTGTCTCGTACGTCACTCGACACAAAAATCACCATTTCTTTAGCACCTGTCGTGAACCGATTCTTTAGAACGTCGCGAGCCGATTACGCGTGCGGAGCACACGACACGCGAGTGCGATGGAACGCACGCTGCGGAGCGGACAGGGAGAGAGAAAGACAGGAGAGAAAAAAACGGAAAAGAGAGAAAGAACGAGATGCGGCGCGTCTGAAGAGTCGCGCGCGACTGCCGGCTGGCGGATAACCGCCCCCGGACTTCGTGTCAGGCGCATGCGCCCTTCGGCCCGTCAGCGTAGCCCAGTATACACACATTCATATATATATATATATATATATATATATATATATATATATATATATATATATATATATATATATATATATATATATATATATATATATATATATATATATATATATATATATATATATATATATATATATACACACATATATATATATATATACGTACGTGTGTGTGTGTGTGTATGTGTGTGTGTGTGTGTGTAGGTTTACAAACACGTGGAACGGGACGTCGCGCCCGGGAAGCTTCGTCGTTCGCAGGATATGGACCCCGAAGTGGAAGCAAAGCGGAAGAGCGGAAAGCCGCGCGCGGTCCCGGTCTTTGCGTCTCTCGCGCGCGCCGCTGGACACGTAACGCGAAACTTCCGAACGTGTATGTGTGCGGGAGACAACGCAATGCTAATCACAACGACAAAAGCGCGCGCCCCGTATACTTTGGACGAACGTCGCGCTCGCGAGACGATCGATGCTTGACTATCGAATTTGATGACGTTGAAGTTTGCATTGTTGGAATGCAACGAAAATTCTTTTTTATTTTTCCATTGCCTCATTTTCATTGCCATCCAAAATGTTTTCTTCCATAGAGACCGAAGGTCTCTAATAAGCACTTAGAAAAACGTTTCAGTGATTTTGGAGGGCAAATGTGCTAACAAGGAACATCCCTCAGGTGACACGCGTCGATTTTGTTGAAATTTGGATATGTTATAAAGCACCGAAAAGTGAGCGATACGTTTTTTTTTTTTATCGGCGGAAAAACGGTTTTAAGGGGTGAAACGCACCCTCAAAAATGGGGATGTTTTTCGTTTTTCGTCGATAACGTTTTAACGGTACGAGATATTGAAAAATTTCAAATTGCAACAATGTTTATTTTTTTTGTGCACTATACATTGGAGATGAGAACGATAACGTTATCGACGAAAAACGAAAAACGCCCCTATTTTCGAGGGTTCGTTTCACCCCTTAAAACCGTTTTTCCGCCGATAAAAAAAAATACGTGTCGCTTACTTTTTGGTGCTTTATAATATGTCCAAATTTCAACAAAATCGAAAGGGGTCACCTGAGGGATGTTCCGCGTAAGAAAAATTGGGCTACGAAATTATCGTTGCGTTCCAACGATGCAAACTTCAATGGCATCGAATTTTCCGATGCACATAGGGGTATTCTTCCGATCTAGACGGCAAAATTATTTCCTTCGATTTTTTTTATTTGTAATGAGTCACTAATTGACTTTAAGGGGCTATACCAGTGTGAACACTGAAAATTTGGGTGATTTTCGGGAATTTTTTGGAAGAAACGTACTCGATTAAATTTTTCGGAAAATTAAGAATATATTTGGCTATATTTGACCTATATTACACAATTTTTTCATAGCAAAATATTGAGATCCAAGCGACTTATGCGCTACTTTCGGAGGGGCAAAAAAAAGTTCCTCCACTGCTGACATGATTCCGGCCGATTGAGTAGCTGAAACCGAAAAAGGAAAGAATGTCGTTAAACTGGAAGATATTTCCTGTACAATGACGTAGGATTCTCGAAAAATATTAAAATCTAACAACGTGGCGTAGTTATGGAAAAGTCTGTTTTCTTGCCTATAAAATGGTCGTTTTTTCCAATGCCGAGTCGTCAATTTCCATCCAATCAAAAATATCCTACGTCATTGTAGAGTAAATATATTCAAGAGTACTCCGTTCAAATTTCAAGTCAATCGGATGATTGCTCTTTGAGTTACAATGTCAGCACATTTGAAAAATCTCATTCCGAGAAAAACACGTTTAAAGATTTAACTATCGATTTTTGCAAAATGAAATGATATTGATATAAATGATATAAATGATAATGATATTCTTGAAAGTGTAAACTGTCGAAAAGGGGAAAAAATCGATTTTTTTTTAAGTGTCACACTGGTATAGCCCCTTAAGGTAGTACGAGCGCGCAATCTTGATTTCTATAGATTTTGTTCAAATTCTAACCAGACATTGTTCATATCATTATGCATGTTTGAGTGAAATTTCAGAACAGTCAACTATTTAGATTGAGAGTTAATGGGTTTTGAAAATGCAACTTTTAACACTGCAGGGTCTGCATTGAAATTTAGACAGAATTGAAATTAGACTGCATCATTAAAATTAGACTGCATTGAAATTTAGACAGAATAATTTTCCGTAAAACATATTTGCCCCCTATAATCAGAAGACATATGGCAACACATACATATGCATCGTTCCACGTATCCAATGACGTGAGTTTTCGCGGCATATTTAAAATAATACTGCAACACAAATTGTTATTTGGAAGTAATTTTTAATCGAACAAAGTTTTTAATTGGTCGTGAATGAACCAACACTTTTATTTGTTAATGAAGATAACATAAAGAATATAAAATATTAATATTTGTAATGGAAATATTTTTCATGACAAAATGTTTAACTTTAGGAACACGATAATTATTTATTTCTCGAAATATTGAACAATACTGTTCTGCGGTGTTGCCATATGTCTTTTTATTATAGGGGACAAATCATTTTTACGGAAAATTATTCTGTCTAAATTTCAGTGCAGACCCTGCAGTGTTCAAAGTTGCAATCTTAAAACCCATTATCTCCCAACCTAAATAGTCGACTGTTCTGAAATTTCACTCAAATCTCAATTTCATGCAAAATAATATAAACAATGTCTGGTTAAAATTCGAACAAAATCGTACTACCTTAACAGCTCGTACTACCTTAAGCTATAAGAAGTGTTTTGCCATGAATAATGTGTTGTATGATATTGGGTTTTATAAAAAAATAAAAATAAAACGATCTTCCTAACTTAAATCTTTACTTTTCTCTAAAACTAAACTTAATATAATTTATATAGATAAGATGATGATGAGCTTTTCGTCGTTCTGCTCACTCTCTGTGTCTTTAGGAACCAGGTGAACCAGGAGTTAGGTTCAGCGGGAATCATCAATTCAATTGCACCCTTCTTGAACGGCATTGATTTTTTTTTTGGGTTGATCTCATGCTAGTGATCAGTGGGTCAGAATTAAGTAATAACCTGTTTATAATATCGAGGTTACACTCCGGCCGTGAAAATTTTCTTGCGAAGTTCAGCCTGTACAGCCTAAAATGTTCCTTTCGTGCGTCAGCGGCTTCTTCGAAAAGCAACCAAATTTCGTTTGCGCAGCATGTATCAACACGTCATCATCTACCGCATTACGAAGGTCTATTGTTTTTCTTCTTTTACGTATTTCGCTCAATTCAGTAAACGTTTTCGATGGTCGACACGAGCTGCGCTGCTACACTCTCGGTGTTTGAAATGTTTTTTATTCAGCCATTCGTCATTATTTTGAAGGAATCTTGTTCCTATTTTATCAGCTTTCTTCCTTCTTTGTTCGAATTCTGACTTAATATGCGAAAATTCTTGCTGCAACTTCTTTACGTCATCATCAGAGCAGTATTCGCAAGACAAAAGGTAAGTCTCGAAATATTTCGATTTTTTCTTCAAAATTAGGTAAGTTTTCATTTTGCATTTTATAACACCAGCTGAGCCTGAAACAGAATAATTATCACATTATAATAATTCAAATTTTCTATATACATTTTTTTCACTATCATGGTTGTTCACCCCTAACTCGAAAAAGTGCGGGTGTGTGCGGCTGATTCGATCATGATTATATTGTACAAACTATCATCTCGCAATAACAATTACCGGGACGAACCCGGAAATACAACAAAAAGCTTTTTCTGGTTAAAAATGTGATAGAAAAATGAGCAATTCTCAACTTTCTTTCAAACGACGACAAAACAATATTCCATTAACAAATAACAAAGCAAATTGTTTCAAGAGTTCCTGCTCTTACCTGCTCGATCCAAATCCATAACAATATTCTCAAAGAAATCACTGTAAACAAAAACGTTTTCTTTTCAACTGGGACGGTCAAACTGAAAAAGCCGAGAAAGATACGGACACTTGCAGCGATGGTAAAGTTCCGACTGAAACCAGGGCGCGGGTGCAGCCGATGAGAGACGGGGAAGAGTTGCTTATTGTTCTCTAGTCATTTAACAGTAATAATAACCGTTTTTTTTACCTGCGTCAAGTTTTATAAATTGATTTATGACCAGCTAGATCGTCAGAATACCCTTACGTGCGATGGTTCGAAGCTCCGCTGTGGGAACACAACGAAAATTCTCTCCGGTTTTTTTCTCTTTATTTCTACTATTACTTGCAATTTTTTCTCGCGAATTTAAGTTGTAGAACTCAGATGAGGATGTTCAGAAGACGCTGCATGAATTGCCGAATCAAATTGGGAAATTCGTTAGTCATCTCGTAGTTTTTTATTTTTATTTCTAAAATCTAATTTTATTTTATTTTTTTGATTTTTTTCGGTCGTAATAAAATTTTATAATTTCATTATAAAATTATAAATTATAATAAATATAAATAATAAAATGTAATAAATATAAATAATAAAATTTCATAATAAATCATGATATTATGAATAAATAATTCATAATAAAATAAGTCATAATAAAAAGTTATTTTATTTTATCTATATTGCTAAAATCTAAAAAAACAAATATTTACAGATTTAGGTTGTGGGCCTCTAATGAGGATGTTCAAAAAACACTTAGCAGATCACACTTGTTTAGTTGGGATGCTGATGACAATTGTTAATAATTATTAAAGATTAGCTAGAAGTCAGAGAGTTCTCGAATACATCAAACAATACCAAGATTATAATATTTCACCCAAAAAGCCCCTAGAACTTACACTTACTCATCACCAGATCACACTTGTGTAGTTGAGATGCTGGTAACAATTGTTAATAATTATTTTAAAATAGCTAGTAGGCAGATCTCTTCTCGAATACATCAAATAATACCGAAACTAAAGCATCCTACACAAAAAGCACCTAAGACTCACGCCTGTCCATCAGCAGATCACACATGTATAATTGGGTTGCTGATGACAATTGTTAATAATTATTTCCAAGTAGCCAGGAGCCAGAATTGTTCTCGAATACATGAAACAATACTAACACTGTAATATTCCACACAACACGCACCTAGACCTCACGTCTATCCATCAGCAGATCACACTCAAATAGTTTGGAAGCTGATAACAATTGTTAATACTTATAAAAAAATAGCCGGAAGTCAGAACTCTTCTCGAGTACATCAAACTATACCAAGACTATAATATCCTATACAAAAAGTACCCAGAACTCACGCCTATCCATCAGCAGATCACACTCGTATAGTTAGGATACTGATGACAATTCTTAATTATTTTTAAATAGATAGGAGCCAGAAATTTTATCGCATACATGAAACAATATCCCACTATACCATCCCACACAAAAAACGCCTAGAACTCACGCCTGTCCATTAGCAGATCACACTTGTATAGTTGGGATGCCGGTAAAAACAGTTAATCATCATTTGAGAATAGCTGGTAGTCAGAATTCTTTTTTCACTACATCAAAGAATACTGGAACTATAATGTACCAGACAGAAAGTACCTAGAACTCACGTCTATGCAACAGCATATGGCTATGGGAAGTGACACATTTCTTTGTTTCAATCACATTTTTGTCTGAAATGGTGATTTCACCAGAACTGATGCTAAAAACTATCAGAAACTATAGAACTCAACCGCATGCAAGAAGAACTACTGGTATTTTATGGTTTTATGAAAAATGATGTGCTACAGGAAGTTAGCAGGTCATTTTTTCGATCACGTTAAAAAGAAAAATCACAAGAACTGTTGCTAGAAACTATCAGGAACTAAAGAACTCCACTGCATGCGAATAGAACTCTCATTTAATTTTGATCTGCTGACACTTGATCTGCCAACTTCACCGACAACAAAAGACACTTGCATGAATTCCTCAGTCTGCATCTGTCCAAAGTGAATTGTTCCATTCCTTTCTTTTCTCCCAATTCCTCAATTTCTTAATGTTCATCTTACGATGGAAACTTCGACGCATCTATTTTTCAATTTTCCTCACTGCTTCGCCAGGATTTTCCTCCGCAATTGCCAATTCCCCTGCAATTGTCGTCGCGAATCCCTTCGCGCTACGTGAACAAAATCCCAAAGATTTATCGTTCGCGGAATACGGGTGACGGCAGCGAGCATGCTTATTATCCTCATGTTTCATGCCCTTTTCCTTTTTATTTCAACGCTTTCGAGACCCAAGATCCGCGAGCCACGCGAGGAATTTCATTCGAATTGGCAGAGAAGACTGGTGTGGCAGCGTGCATTTGTTATATGTACGTGATATGTCAGATTACCAGGAGATGGGAATGCACCGCGGCGTGCAAATACGACTCTGTACCGAGCTAAGAAGTCTGGGGAATTGATAATGGCCGACGATGCGGGGGAGGAGCGAAGTAGTACAACGAACGAGGGAATAGGAAAGATGCACTGCACACGAAGCATGTGCAATGATGCAACCTATAGAGATACGAAGTACACTCGCGGTATCGAAGACCAATAAACATGTGCGGCGAATACCTGCAACGGAAAATCGCGAGTGAAATGCACACGAGGCAGCATCTCGTCGCGGTGATGTTCGAGAGGTAGAATATCGAAATCTGTGGAAGAGCGAATGCTTGCAAAAGCATACGAATACAAAAGAGAGTATAATGGATACGGGACGACACACAGACTGGCAAATCATACATACGTATGCCGGGGTTTCTCTCTATACGTAAATGTGTATGTATCACCGGAAGTTTATGGCTTATTCACTGATGGATCCTGTCAGCCCCACTTGGAGTGTGGTCGTGACAGTGGCGAATGTAAATTGACGGGGAGAGCCGGGCCGATACACGTACATTTTCTCGCACACGTGTATGTATGCGTATGCAGATAGTGGCACTCGGATTAACACCGCGAAATCGAGAAAACTCGCTGAGCGTCGCTCGATACATTGCACTTTGGGAAAATGGAAATTATACTGTAGTCGTGGGAAGGACGCGACGATGAGAATAAGAGAAAATGTATAAAATATTTGTAGTCTGTATTTAAGGGGTCTGCGTAAACTTGAAATTTCAAAAGTACGATTTTTTTTTGCATATTTTTAATGATTTTTGCATTATTGCAATGGAGAGAAAATTAATTATTTTTTGGTGTCCAAACTTTTTTCTGGCCGCGTAAGGCTGTGAAAATTAGGCACACGTTTTTACGTATTCTAGTGGAAATTTAAGACCTCAATTTGCCTTTGTCAACCCAATCAACCCAAACAATGAAGGAAAAAAATCGTTGCATTCGAGCGGTGCCAACTTCAACGTCATTAGTTTTATAGGCTAGAGACTTGAGGAGAGACACCACTATAAGGGGTTGAGAAAATTGATTTTTTTCTCTCAAAGTATACATATTCGATCATATGGGAACGATTTTTTACGTTAAAATATTTAAAATTGACCAAGTCACAGACGATTTAATAGGAGTAGGTAGCGCAACAATTTACGTATACTTTCAACCGCGTTTTTCTCGAAACAACTTCTTTTCGACCTGGCTGGAATCATAACTCTAGCTACACGGAGAGAATTAAAAAGTAATTTTTGTCGTGAATTCTCACGGTAAAAATTACCGTGATATATTTCAATGTGGTGACAAGTGAGACCCGTGCGGAAAACTGATAGGGCATCCCTAATAAAAATAAGGGCCTTTCAGGGCTTTCCTAGTGCTTTCCCTAGTAGGGATTTCCACAATGGGCCCAGACTTGGCCATTATCGGGATAAACTTGTAGGGATTTCCACAATAGACCCCGACTTGGCCATTATGGGGATAAACCTGTAGGGATTTCCACAAAAGGACCCGACTTGGCCATTATAGGGATAAACCTGTAGAGATTTCCAAAATAGGCCCAGACTTGGCCAGTATAGGGATAAACAAGTAGGGATCTCCACAATAGGCCCAGATCTGACTATTATAGCGATAAACCAGTATAAATAGCTTAGGCTACATGGTTGATGGTATTTCAATTATTCAAATCGATTATATACATCGATCAAATAATATTATCGAACGCAAATTGGGAAAAAGCGTAAAGGCATTAGCAAATAAAAAATCAACGAAGAACACAAATATGCAGACAAACATCAAACAGTATTTATTTATGAAATTAAAGAAACCTTTTACATAGATACAAACAATTACTCATGGTTTCACTCATACATGGAGAAATGCTAACGCATAAGTGTGAACAGTCCCAACCGGTTTTCTCGACATTTTTATAGCAACTAATTTCCGCTCAATACTTATCATAGGGGAAATTATTTCTTCTGAAGACTTCGCTGATATTGCCCATTCATAAACATTATCTGACTGTAGGATAAGTAAATAAATTGGTCTTTGTTTTCCAGATCTTTCCCTCAATGGAAATAGATTCTAGTGATTCAGTAGACCCATATATTTTTTTTTATTTCTACTACACATCCATTCCTTAGAATGGATTATTTTTTATATTAATTTTGTCATGGCAGTTTGTCATAAAGGCTCACATGCAAATACGCAATCACATTTCTAGACGTGCACACATACATAGACATGTACTCACTTCCACACCTATGCACGTGAACAATTACATAAAAACAAATACAGATATACCCTGACGCATTTAACATACACGTATATCCACTGACACGGATATTTTATGGCGCTGAAATGGTTACGATGAGGCGCCGTTGAGGCATTTTCAGGGCGCTAAAATGGTTTTGATGAGGCGCCATTGAGGCAACTTATAAGGCCCCGGTCGTTGCGCCTTTAATGGCCCTTGTTGACAAAGTGTGACCGGCCGCTAACGGCCCTCATGTGGTTTCCAGATGAGGGCCCGAATAAAGTTAGGGGAATATTATTGGGGCCCGATCACAGCCCCAACTCAATTTCCGCACGGGGAAAAACATAATAATTCGTATGCGACAAGTTTTTTTTAACCCACGTTACAGAAAATTTCAAATACGTAGCAAAAATGTTACTATACAAGGGTAGAAATTGGAGACAGTAAAATTTAGCATGTTTATTCGAAAATTTACCTACTGTCTTCCCATCATTGTGACCATTTATTTCCTCTACTGTTTTTGTTTACCTTTTTTCTCACTCCACCTTTCTCGCTGTTCCCCCCTTGCGGCCCAGCCGACTTCCCCCTCTGTTTCTTATTTAGCCGTGAAATGCCGAAGAAAAACATTTCACGACGAAATGTACGCAACTGTTTCGAACCCGGGACTCCCGATTGAAGGCGAGCACGCTAACCACTAGACCATCGCTCCGATTGCTTAGTAAAATGTATTTTTTCTTCAAAGACCGGTGCTATAATAATCATAATAATAACCGAAATAATAATAACCATAATAATAATAATAAATATTATTTATTATTGAAAAATTGGTACAAATTAACGCTGTTTGTTTTTTGTTGGGAAATTTTTTTTCTTCCACATAAATTGGTATACTCAACAAACGGATAAGGAGAGAAATTTAATTATTAGAATTTAATTTTCATTTAATCATTTTTTTACAATACTTTTCGTACCATCGTAGGCTCGAGTGATGTGACTAATTTGCGCACATATTATTTTGTCAACATTTGAAATCGTAAAACCGTATTCACTCTTAAAAATTTCATAAGCAGTTTATGTACGCAGTTTAGACGAAATTTTTTTGGGAACTCCCATCGCGCCATATAAGGAATAGATAGACCACGGAAACAAGACCACCGCACCCCTACTTGGTATGAAGGGGAATTTTTACCATGCAGTGCCTCAAAATTACCGTACCGTACCGCACGATAATTTTAACCAAGCGCGCACGATAATTTTTACCGAGAGCACAATACATTTTCCTATAACACTCATTAAATTTTATAATACATCTTAAAATAACTGTTATAAAGACGATACTTTTTTATAGAGATTTTTAAAAGGCATAAAGTAATAAAATGCACAGTAAAATGTCGCTGATATTATATATTTTTTAAATTTACGTTTTGCGTATTTTGTTACACATCGAAATTTACTAGAAAATCTGGTAAAATGTTCTATCTGAAGACGAAATTTTATTTTATTTTCGTGAAAATCTGTGTTTTACTCAGCAATAACAAGCGAAGTTTCAGGTTTGTCATCTGGTTACCGTTACTGCACGGTAATTTTTAACATTTAATTCTCTCCGTGTATAATTGCCCGACTTTCAATTTTTAAAAACCTAAATTTCCCTAATCGCAGTAGCTATCGTTGTACGTAGCCTTTTTTCCCTTAAATTTAGTATTTTCCAAGCCCCCGTATGAAAGTAAAAATTTCGCCAAAATTACACTTATTTTTCTAACACCCGCGATTTTGTGATTTTTTCGAAAAAACGGCTACGTACTACGAGAACTACATTTGTATTGATTATAAAACTTTTTTGATTTTATGTTTCAGACCAAGTATTTTCAAGAAATCGATCCGGTCGTTGGACCACATTTTTATACAGAGACTCAACATTTCAAAAACGTAGCCTTTTTTCTCCTTAAATTTAGTGTTTTCTAAGCCCCCGCATGAAAGTAAAAATTTCGCCAAAATTACACTTATTTTTCTAACACCCGCGATTTTGTGATTTTTCGAAAAACGGCTCCGTACTACGAGAACTGCATTTGTATTGATTATAAAACTTTTTTGATTTTATCTTTCAGCCCAAGTATTTTCAAGAAATCGATCCGCTCGTTAGACCACATTTTTATACAGAGACTCAACATTTAAAAAACGTTGATTTTTTAAATAATAATTTACACGAAGTAAGTTTGATGTATGCTTAATAAAATACATTTTTCCAGATCCCAAATAAATAATCTAGTCGTAAAAGAATTTGAAAAACGACGTGTCCTCCCTCAACTTTAATTTTTAACAAATATTTTGTAAAGAATCAAAGTATTGCCCGAGATATGACGATTAACCTTTTTCCTTTCCCGTTTTTCTCGAACTATGTAATATGTAACGGTTTAACCCTAGGACCCTACACACGGGTACCGCAAACCCCTAATTATTAGTGAGAAATGCTAAGAGCATTTTTCTCGCTTTGTTCAATCCCATTTTTCACGGTGATAAATTTATATTAGGTTTATTAGGAGAAAAAAATCTCTCTACGACAAACAGTTTGTTAGCAGCGTTGATTTAAAGTGCTGGGGTGTGCGTAACCCCAGTGTAGGTTATTTGTTTCGTACATATAATGTAGGGTCCTAGGGTTAAATCGTATCTCGAAATCTATTCGTCCGATTCGCTACGAATTCGGACGGAGCATAGTTTATAACATTTTCTATGTTACGATCGGATGATTTGTCGATATGTCCATCCCTTCGCTTGCAACGAACAATTGAAGTTGCATTTTTTCTTGAAAATCGAAGTTTTTATCTGCAGCTCGCCATTTTCGTAACTTTCAAAATAAAAAAAAACCATCCGGTCATACGAAAGTTGTATTTCTATAGAAAAAGCACATTTCCTTTATTTTTCATTCCCAATCACCCTATTTGCCTGAACTACCTACTCCGTTTAGCCATGCACCAACAGCAGCACTTTCTGGAGATAAAAACAACTCCATTGTTTATCAACATTTTCATTAAAAAAAAACTCAAACACACCACGACTATCTCTTAAGGGAGACTTTGTCCTTGAAATCGGCGGGAGATGTTAGCGGCTCGACATGAGCAGCTAGAAGAAGAGGAGGGATGCCTCTATGGACCAGGCATTGCCGATTAGCGGTAATTATAAACACATTTGTGTAAACACATTACAAAATTTTAAACGCGTTTTTCTCGAAAACACGTTTTTAAAAATGGCTGACATTCTCCTGACCGCTGTAATTAACATATCGACCTGAAATTTGGAGAGCATACTCAGAAAATATGTCTTCACGGAATGACGGATCGTTTTTTCGATAGATACATTTTTGCATTTATTATTTATCTTTTTATGCGAAAAAAAACGCGAAAATTCGATATTTTTTTAAATTGCCGCCATTTTCCGAAATTTGTACTAAACGAAAAACCCATCCGTCATTCCATGACCAAAGGGTCACAGATTGACAATATGCTTTGAATTTGTATTTCAGATCAACAAAGAGGGGGCAGTGATGTCAGCCGTTTACCTCCCGCGATTTGAGGACCTGTTTTTGCGGAGCTGCAACGGCCGCCATTTTGGTTTTTTTTTTTCAAAAAAAATTTTTTTTAACGTTCTGTATATCATGAATAAAAGCAAGAAAAAAACCGCACTCAAAAAGCTTTACTCGTTTCCTTTAAAAAAAATAAAATGTAAACACCTGAAATATGGCACTCCAAGGACAAAGTTTCCGTTAACTGAGTGCAATATTGCGACCTCGTCATCCCAAAACTCTGATCGAAAAAAATATATTCGAAATGGACCTGATTTTCGGGCACGAAACCTATGCACTTCCACCTATATTCAATATTGAATATTGAATATTGAATATTAAATATTACATATTAAATATTGAATATTAAATATTGAATATTGAATATTGAATATTAAATATTAAATATTTAATTAATGCCACATCGAACTCTCGAGTGCACGGTAAAATACAACGAGGAGTAAAAGTTTTTATCCCGGTTCGCGCAAATATTTAACCACCCCCGTCGCCCCTTTCGGCGTCCACCGTTCCTCCTTCGCTCTCTACTTTGCTTGAATCTCGGGGGGGCGCCTTAATCCGCACAGGCAGCGAGGTTACGATATTACGAAGTACGGCCGGCAAACAAACGAGCGAGCTGACGTTCCGGGGCCCAATCGTACATACACGCTATCCATAGAGGAAAATGTTGCACACGAAGCGCCGCGGCAAGTGTGGGAGTAAGAGAGACGAAAACGGAAGCTGCGGTTAGACCGCACGTAACGGCGGTTATATCCGCAGACGGCGGCTGCATCGCGGTGAGTATTAATCTCGCGGGCCTCTTAATCTTCGTGGATGAGCTGGGAATCTCCGCGAAACATGCGGGGGTGTGTATGGAGCGTGGTACGGAGACCATAGCCGAGGGCCCTCTCGTCGAGCGCGTTAATTAAATTAATGTTAATTAAGGGAGCGCGGTTGGACGTTCGAGCAAGTACCATTTTCGATACGGGAAGATTCCCATTGCCAGACAACACGAACTCTCTTATCATTAAGAGATTTACGGAAAAGCAAAAAAAAAAAAAAGAAACGCCTTTTTATTCGACGAGAATTGTTCGCGAGTCGTTTTGGTCATGATGATCCGTTATTTCGCAATTTGCGATCTCTCCGGCTCCTACACCTTCCTCCGCGTCGCGTTTTCTTCCTCTCGTTGGGTCTCTTCATCCGGTCATTGTTCTCTTTTACTTTCGTGTCTTTGCAACTCCGTGATATCCCGATACGAGTTTTACGCGATCGTTCTTTATGTCTTCGAGGTCTCGACGGCTCCCGGAAAGTCCGTCGAGTCCTCGAGAGAAGTTTTTACGTACACAAGGACACGCACGTGCCCCGGGATACTTCCTTAACGTCCGGGAATAAAGTCCCGAGGAGAAATCCACCCACACTTTATTTTACACCTGTATCGTACGAAAGCCCCGAAACTTTGCGCGTAACACTTCGAATCTCTATTTTTTTTTATGGATCCCACATCTGCCTTGTACCCCAGGGCGATTTTCTTCAGTTATTTCGAAGCATATTTAAGGGGCTATACCAGTGTGACACTTTAAAAAAATCGATTTTTTTTGTCTTTTTCGACAGTTTATACTTTCAAGAATATCCTGTAAAAATTTCATGGCCGTATCTCTAATCATTTTATCTTGCAAGAATCGATAGTTAAACCTTCAAACGCGTTTTTCTCGAAATGAGATTCTCCTTATTTCCTGGGATGGTAACTCAAAAAGCAATTATCCGATTGACTTGAAATTTGAACTGAGTACTCTTGAATATATTTACTCTACAATGACGTAGGATATTTTTGATTGGATGAAAATTGACGATTAGGCATTGAAAATAACGACCATTTTATAGGCAAGAAAACAGACTTTTTTCATAACTACGCCATTTTGTTAGATTTTGATATTTTTCGAAAATCCTACGTCATTGTACAGGAAATACCTTCCAGTTTAACGATATTTTTTCCTTTTTCGTTTTCAGCTATTCAATCGGCTGGAATCATGTCAGCAGTGGAGGAACTTCTTTTTTTGGCGCCTCCGAAGGCAGCGCATAAGTCGCTTGGATCTCAATATTTTTCTATGAAAATATTATGCAATATCGGTCAAATATAGCCAAAAATATTCTTAATTGTCCGAAACATTTAATTGAGTGCTTTTCTTCCGAAAAATTCCCGAAAATCACCCAAATTTTCAGCGTTCACACTGGTATAGTCCCTTAAGACGACCGAAAAATTCGACATCGTGAGAAAAACGATTATCAAACCAATTTATACTCATTATCATTTAAATTCATCGTTGAAATTTATTCTTCTTAATTGTTCACAATTTTTTTTCGCTATTTTAGACTGTGAAAACTCCTTTAACGTTTTCACGTAATCTTATCAGAGATTCACAACCTCAATTCGCAATAAAAAAAAGCTTTGAATAATGATGAAAATAAAGAAATGGAAAATGTAAGAAAAGGATCGTTGCATTCCAACGATGCAAACTTCAACGTCATACCAATTTTCAGCAATTTCAATTCGATTGCATAACTCTCAGATGCGAGAGGCCAGCAGGGCGAATATTTTAGCGCCATTTTTTCGTCTCAAGATTCTTCAATGAAGGGAAAGGGAACAAAAATTTAATCAACTGCACAATTCATTGATTTTACGCGACCTGGTATGCTGAGTTTCGAAAATAGGGGAGGAGGGTGGCACACGTTTCCGGTACGAGGGAGAAGCTTCCGGCACGAAGATCTGCAAAATGTGAACAATAAATATCGGCAATGGGAGTGGGAAGCGAGGCGGGAAGTGAAGGCCGTACGTGATGGGCACGATGACGTTCTGTTCACCATTATATATATATATATATATATATATATATATATATATATATATATATATATATATATATATACACATATTTAAATATATACACCTATACGTATGCATGGACTGCGCACTTGTTTCCAAAAATAGCTTCTTTGAAGGTACACCGGCCCGTAGAGAGGTAACGTCAACAATGTACGTCACTCGAGCAGCTTTCACCTCACCTTCGCACACGTGGCTCTCCATGCAATTATTCGTAATTGGGTTAGATAAAATAACGAATCCTTAGGACGGTGGGAGACTGGTGATATACTGCAGCGCTCACACATAGAGGAACCGAAGGGTTTCGAAACGTCACGAAAGGATCAATACACTGTGTACAAAAAAGTGACTGTCATTATGTCAAATCTTTTCCATTATTTCATTTTGTCAAATATTTTTTGTCTCATTTTGTCAAATCTTTTGCCAAAGAATTGGACAATAGAAAAGAAAAATATAAATTCCATTGAATTTCAACAACGCAAACTTTCACACAAGCGGGGCAAAATGGGCTTTAAAAACTGGTATTGAGGTTTGCATCGTTGGATTGCAACGAAAATGTATTTTCTTCGTATTGCCGATTTTTTTGGCCTATTCAGACTACGAAAGATACTAAAATATTTTCGAGGATCCTTATTCAAAAGCTGTAACCAAAAGTAGCAAAAAAAGATTTTATATAATAATAAAAAAATTAAGAAGTGAAGAAATTCAAGAAGAATTTCCATTGCCTTTCAACGATGCAAGCTTTAGCACCATGTTAAGAAGAGGACCGATACGAAATCGGCTTGGACCGTGAAAATTCGATTGTCTCGAGAGAGCCCAGGAATAAAAATATCTTACAAGGAACATCACTAAACTGTTCGATTTTGTTGAAACTCATATCCAGGGTGGACCATTTAACGTGACCACCCCAAATATCTCCGTTGCCTTTAGAGTGACGAAAAAAATGTCAGGAGGTAATTTGATTGATTTCGAAAGGCTGATACAGTGGTAAAAAATGGATTTTTGTTGAGGTTATAGTTTTTGCGTTCTCAAGGTCATCAGTAGTTTTTCAAATGGGAACATGTTGTTTTTTTTACGACGTTGTAGCTGATATTCAGACGAATCTAACGACCTATGATATCATGACCTTGAAATGAATTTCCACCAACATATATGCATGTCTCTCAGAAACATGCAAAATATATGCATGTTTCTCAGGGATAAATTTCATGACAGCGATATGCGTGTTTTTCAGTGGTGCATCCTATAACGGCAATATGTTTCTCAGTGATACGTTCGATGAACGCAATATGACGGCGACATGCATATCGATAAAAATCAAGAATGATACAAATAGGCAAAGAAACGAAGAAAGATTACACAAGTGTTAGAATGGCTAAGTAGGTAGCGCGCTCCGGTCTAGAATTAGAAGACGTAGGTTCAAATATGTTTTAAGGTTTTAGGCCACAGTAACGGGTATAAAATCACGTGCGATTTTAACAAATTGTTAGAAAAGCTGTTAGAAAATATATAATATTTTTTTATGTACAAAATGGCCGACTACTGATATCTTATTCTGTTATCTTTTTTGAGGCGCTCCGCGGCGTGACATTTAGCATCCACAATATTTTACCTAGAACAAAAAACAAAAATTCTCGTCAATCTACATTAGAATCCCTAGAGAAGGACGTACGGAGTTTCAAAAATATTGTTTTATTCAAAAGTTGTAGGTATTTGAACTCAAGAAATGAATTTTCGGTGAAAATGTCGTTATAACTGCTCATAAAATGCAAAGTTTTCGATTAATCAGAAATTCCGTACGTACTTCTCGGCGAAATGCAATTAGGAACATAACTTTTAAATTTGAAATAAATCGAGTGGAAATTGTTGAAGTTATTTGTCACGCCGATTGGAAAAAAGCTGTTTCGAGCAGTTTCGAATAGTCGGCCAATTTTGTACATCGGAAAAAAAAATATATATATTTTCTAACAGCTTGATATTCATACTAAACAGATGTGTAATTGATTTCACGAGTGAATCACTTTTTCATACGAAAAAAAATTGTTAAATTCGCACATGATTTTATACCCGCTACTGTGGCCTAAGGCCTCAATTCAATTATCATATAGGCAGGAACATAAATAAAGCATATAAAAACAAAAAATACCACCAGATTGTTTTATTCCAAATTTTGAGATTTTCCTATTGCTCACGCAGTGACACCCATATGAGCACAACACAGTTACGTCACGCCATGCCGCCAATATGAGCTCCATAGGAGCACTACAATTTCTTCACGTCGTGACGCCCATATCAGCCCTATATGCACTCACGTATTGTTGGATATTCGTGAGCCGATTTTGCTACTGCCGACGAAACAACTTTGCTTCATTCGGATTTGTTATTGTGATTCATCATGTGATGCAAATATGACTCGAAGACGAGCACTCATAAGGGATATACAGCTGTGTGACTTTCTATGCCGCATGGAAGATCTACATATGATGCCAATATGAGCTACATGTGTCTATCTCGGAAGTGATGCTCCATGTTGGTCGCCCAGACGAAAAATTTGGTTGGAGGTCCCCAGAGTTCGTTCGTACAATTTTTTCTCCTCCTTTCCTCTTCAGTACAAAACGAATAGAAGCTTTTTGCACTTGTCCCTCTGAATTGGCATGGTTGATCGAGGGGGCTTGTCGACGACGTTCTGCTAAATTCCCCTCGAGGTACGAAAACCGAGAGAGTGAGTGAGAGATAGAGAGCGAGAGAGAGAGTTATAGAGCCTCGCTGAAGAAATGAGCGTGACGTTATACGGGCCCTCCTATGTGACGAGGGTCTTCGGGACGTGTCGTCGTCGTCTCGTCTCTCCTTGACGTCATCGTCGAGTAGAAAATTATGCAGCCACGGATTTATATATTCGTTGCCGCGCGCGCGCATAGTGGCCCGCGTTTTCTCGCTCTTCCCCCACGAATTTACGAGCCATCTATCGCTCCCAAAAAAAAGGGCGTAACTTGTACGACGCGACACGCGGATTACGATGTCTTGAAAGCCGGCTGTCGATTCTGCGCCGGCTTGTGTCTATACGTATGTGTTTGTACATCCAGCGCACGACGTCGAGCCTCATTCCCTTTTGCCTCGAGACGGGACGAGCGACGTCGTCGTCATCGCCGTCGGGACGCTTCTTGCGACTGACACGGGTAATCCCGCGAGGTGGAAAAGCCCGACGACGACGATGACTCTCCACTCGTGTGCACAACCGTAACGATGCGCGTTCTATTATGTAATGCGTTATATGGACCCTTGCCGATCCGGAGAAGGGAACGACCGCTCGCGGAACACGTATATGGATTTCAAAGATATTCTGACGAAGGGAAGGGAAGTTGGAGATTCGAACGCATTATCGATCTAACATAAAAGGACCTCGTGTATATATATATATATATATATGTGTGTGTGTGTGTGTGTGTGTGTGTGTGTGTGTGTGTGTGTGTGTGTGTGTGTGTGTGTGTATGAGGCATTCCATACCATTAAATAATTTGACAAAATTTCAATTTTTTTGAGAGTGGACAACTTTTTGACCGTTCGAAATGGTATGGAACGCCCCATATATATATATATATATACAGGGTGACAATTATAATGCGGCAATGCCTTTTTTGACAGGCAAAATAAAAATGGCATTCCGCGATTACAGTCGTGAGTGCGATTCATTTTCGAATACGGTGAACCTGTTGAAACTCGTTTAAAAATGTTATCATAGACAAAAACAATATGAAAGAATCAATATCGAACGATAATTCAAACTTTACCCAACTTATTCAAATTCCACCGCTTATTACAATTTCATCATATCTGTCCCGTCCATTCGTCCCTCACAGCGGAATAGCCCGCACTTTTTTCTATTCCCGCAACACTTTGCTTCGCAAATCCGCAATAATTCGCGATAATAGGATTTCGACGATGTTGAAGGTCGCATCGTTCGAATGCGACGAAAATGCTTTTTTTTATTTCTTCATTTTTTTCATCATCCAATATCGTATCCTGCAAATTTGGCCTGTGGATTTCGGGTAAGGATCTTAAAAAACGTTGCAGTGACTTTTATAGCCCAAGTTCGGAAAAAAAAAGTTCGGGCTACTAAACTTTCGTTGCGTTCCAACGATGCAAACTTCAGTATGACGGATTTGGTTTGACATGGATGATAGTTACTTTTCAATATCTCGATATATCGATATATTCATAAATCAATATGTCAATATATTTAATATCATGAATTTGGATTGACATGGACAAAAGTTACACGTTGGTATATCGGAAATAATTGTCGGGGTTGGTAAAATACCGATAGTCGTCACGTTTGCATTGTTGGAATGCAAGTAAAATGTTAAGTTTTATTTTTTATTTTAAATTACCACCTAGAGTATTTTTTGCAAATTTGTGCTGTAGAATTTAGAGAGAAAAAACCTGCAAAAAGTTTGAGCTATTCTCGTAGTGTAAAAGTTCAAATAAACGTAGGATGTAATAATAAAAATAAAAATAATAACAAAAATTCTTTTTTTATTATTAAAAAAAAAGAATTTTTGTTGCACTTTAACAATGCAAACTGCAACATAAAAATACCGTTGTCTCATGAGCGACCGATCTATTCTCAGAAAGAATTTAGCTGCGATTCAATATCACAATTTTGAGTGCCTCCAACGAGCTACGGGAGTGGTTCCCCACGCATTTCAACCCTTTCTATTTGACATTCAATTTTATAACTTTTTTTTCACATTGTAAATTTCAACCTTTTTCGCTCCAATAGAACAATGTGTCCTTTAGCTATCAAATGTATAAGATAATCAAACCCCGCCACCCACCCACAATTTTATATATTTTTTTAGTGTCAAAGTAACCTTGAGGGTGGGGTTTCGTTGACATGGCATTGAACTGCATCTTATGTCAAAGATTAAGGGTTACATTGACATCATTTTGATTTAAAGAAACAATATTTTATGCATTATACATGAAATTAAATAAAAAACAACGATTTTGTACAATAAAATTGTCATCTTTATTAAGGAAACATTTTACATAAAAATATCCAGTACTTAGGGTACTATTATAGGCACTCAATCAGTCTTATAATTATCATCGAGATTAAAATCAAGTTTGGCAACATTACAATAAACTTGAATAACAAAATTAAACACATTTAAATGCGCACATTCAAAACGTATTTTGGCGCTCTGTTCAAGTAGCCCCAAGAGCTGTCAAAGTTAACCTCAATATCAATTTAACCCCATTTTACGTTACTCTTTCGAATATTCCGATGAACAAGATCGCTATACTTTTCGCAATAACGCCACTCGTTATAGCGAGAGAGGAGGCAGGAAAAAATTACCGAGGCAAGGGATGAAGATATAATGCACTCTATATGTATAGTGGTACGTATATGTGTATGTGTGTGCGTGTACACATAGTATATGTGTGCACCGTGTGCAACGTTCTCAGGAGGGATACTTCCGCCCGAACGATGAAAATCTCAGCTGAGGCGTGATGAGAAGCCGGGCTTGGCGCGCATGAACGAGCATCAGCATCGGTCGGGTATATCGAGCACTATACACCGCTGATGCGGCTGTTGCCAGAGCCTCGATATTCATATAGTAGTACACGTCCATCATATCAATTCCGCCTACCTCTATCACTCTCGCAATTAAATTCCGCAATCGAGATGAACTCAAAACGCGATCGCGTATACATCGAAACTACTCGCTCGTGCATCAAGAAGCAAAAATAATGAAACTAATCACACCGACTTCGCGCGTCGAAGCAAAGACAGAGCAGAAAAACATGCAGCTCGCATTCTACGTGCAATATTTCCCGAAAGGCTCTGACCTTTTTTCGTAATTCTCGACAGAATAGGGATGAAACATTGGGAAATCAAAAGAAGTTGAAGTACTATCGGTTGAATCAAATTCGAATCGCTAACAGCTGTTGTAAACAAAATATCCGTAGAGGAGTGAGATGCTGTAGTATTGCTGCGAGTTCTGGGTCGTACGAAGCTTTTGAACGATAACTAGAGTACGAATATAATTGTGAATCTCCTATCAAAGTTTTAAATCGATCCATGCAAAGATGTTAGCGTAATCCAGCCTCCCAGTTTAAAAAAGTGGTTTCGAGAAAAACGCGTTTAAAGATGTACGAGGCGCCTGGAAGAAGTCCGAGGCGCTGCGGCAAAATCGATAATCGATGCTTTAAAAAAAATCGCTACAGGACCAATTGCATATTGTTTTTATGGACCCAAAGTATTTTGTAAGCAAAAAAAAAACAATTTTTCCAAAATCCTAGAGTCGTGCTATCCCTTCACACACGTCCACTAACCTCTGGTATAAATGTTCATGTCGGTCGTGTACTTACCTTGCTACACATGAGTATTTAGCAAGAAAATTAAAATCCACGCAAAAACAGTTTTTAGTAGCCACAGCCTCAAAACACACCCCGACGCGTTCCGCTTACTCTGACTCAAGTGAGGTGACCGAACAACGAACAAATGGCTCCGCTGTCAACTCGTAAACATGTGCGTGTCACGCACACAAGCTCACTTCCTGCTCTGCCCCGAGCCTCATTTTGCCCCACCACCGATTCTTATCAGAAATTCACAACCTCAATTTGCAAAGAAAAAACTTCGGATAGGGTTGAAAATAGAGAAATAAAAAATGAACCGCAAGAAATCATAGTGCTGAAGTTTGCATCGTTGGAATGCAACGAAAACTCTTCTTGGTTTTCTGCATTTCTTTATTTTCATTGTCAAAACTCTTGGTAATTATTTACTTTAGTGACTTTGCCGAAAAATGAGTTAAATTTTTGTTTGACTGTTTTATCATTAATTGGGTTATAAATGATGATATTCAGTAGGGGAAGCTGACATTTTTCATGAACAAATTTTTCATGAACAAAAAACGTTAAAAATAATGTTGTATTTTTCAAAAACACAAGATCGAAGAATAATAGAAGATCGACATCGGAGTCGGTGTAATGCTGGCGTGTCTGTCGTGTGGGCAGTCGATGGCACTGAGGACGTTAATGCGGGAAGAAAAATCCAACCCGGAAATGTTAATGTTACCGGAGAATACTACAATTTTGTATGTGTAGTTTTAGAAAGACTTGCGATGCATTTCACCAATTGCCATGAATATGACATGCACCCGATCCCGAAGTTTTGCGAACGCTCGACGGAAGAGCGGATGGAATTTATTTCACTCGTATTGACGACGCTCTTGTGTTTACAAGTTCATAAATCCACGAGCAACGTATGTTTTTACTTTGCTGTATTTTATACATTTCAAATGTACGAATACGTTCGAAATGTACGAAAATCGAATGTACGAAATCTACAAAACTCGGTATTCCTATTTTAACACGTGTTTCCGTCAACTTCGAAATTCCATAACTTTTTATGGGGCGGGAGGGATGGATTTTAGCTTCCTCCGACTAAAAATCATCATTTACAACCCACTAATGAGAAAATAGCCGAAAAAAATGTTAGCCTCATTTTTCGGAAACGTCACGCCCTATTTTATCACGTGCTCCGCGAACTTCAAAACCCCATAATTATTTATAGGAGGGTGGATTTCAGCTTCCCCTGTCTGAACATCATTCTTTATAACACAATTAATGAGAAAATAGCAACAAAAAAAAAATGTTAGGCTCATTTTTCGAAAAAGTCACTAAAGTAAATAATTACCAAATTCTTTTTTACAGGTTTTGGTTATAGATTTTTAATTTAAAAAAACCCAAAAATGTTTGAGTCATTTGTGGAGTCTCAATGTGCCAAAGAAATTCAGCAATACGAAGAATAATACGAAGCAATACGAAAAATAATACAATATTTTTGTTGCAGTCCAACGATGATAACTTCAACACCATAAAAAATTGTTGCATCGCAACAATGCAAACTTCGGTATGATCCAAAAGAACGAGGGCCGTATGGATGATTCTCGAGAAAAGACGAGTTGTCATACAAAATGAAGTTGTGCAAATCCGAAGGGATTTTCGATGAAGCTCAACGTGAGCTGCAATTTGTCACGAAAAATAGGACGTCTATCAGGCCGATGGAACTTCAATTTAACGCTGGTGCAATTTCTATCACGCCCGTTTAACGAACGTTCACTAGGATTACTCGCGCAGGGAGACGTCACGACACGTGCAACGTGTCTGCTGAGGTATATTGTTGTCCGAGACGCCAAGATGTGAAGAGAAAAAGACGAATAGAGAGAGCGAGAGAGAAAGCCACGGAATTCCACAAGCACACACGATCTACGAAAATCCAAATATCATTCGCGAATTCAGCTTAGAAGCTTGGACAGTTCGCGCGAAGCTCCAGACGCGAAAGAGAAACGGTGATGGAGGATCGGAGGAATCCGCGTGGAGAAGAGTAGCATCTACGGCTGCTGGTCCGATGCATACGAGGCTAAAGACTCGCGGCAACCTGCTTTGGCAGGCGTACTCGCTCAGCTGCCACATTAGCCGCGTTAATCCCGAGATGACTTCTCCAACGTTGAAATTATGCCTGACAGTTGTGACAGGAACTTCGCGTCTGGTGGCTGCCGCGCCGTTCGGCTATAATGCCGATGTGTACACATATACAATTTATGTGGGTATGATGTTACCAGCTGAGGGAAAGAGAGACACGGACCGAGAGCCTTTTGAATCAAATATGAAACGGCATGGGTAAACGTCGAAATGTTAGGCCGGAAACTCACTTGGGTACGTAGGGTACATACATGAGCTGTAGACGTATGTACAGCCTTGAGGCCTTAGGCCACTGTAGAGGCCGAAAAAATAGGCTTTTTGGGGATTTTTTTTTCAGAAAAACTACAAAATAAATCGAGATTACAAAAAAGGGCGTTTATCATACATATCAGTGACTGTATACAATAATGTTTTTGAAACGATTAATTTCAAAATGGCGGCTGTGTAGCGTTTATCTCAAAACTGTATTTTTTAAGTTGGCCGGAAACATAAGTCAGACAATTTTCAACCGATTCACTTGAAATGTTGAATATATCTCGAAAAATACATTGTCTATGGAAGTACGTAGGATTTTTTTTTCATATTGCAGAGTCCATTTTTTATTAACAATTATCTGACGATTTTTTAGGCAAATTTTTGGAAAGTGAAAAATTTCGTCAGATAATTGTTAATATGAACTATGCAATATAAAAAAAATCCTACGTACTTTCATAGACAATGTATTTTTCAAGATATATTCAACATTTCAAGTGAATCGGTTGAAAATTGTCTGTGTTATGTTTTCGCCTAACTTAAAAAAATGCAGTTTTGAGAGATAAACGCTGCACAGCCGCCATTTTGAAATTAATCGCTTCAAAAAAATTACTGTATACAGTCACTTATGTGTATGATAAACACCCTTTGTTGTAATTTCGATTTATTTTGTAGTTTTTCTGGAGAAAAATCCCCAAGAAGCCTATTTTTTCGGCCTCTGGAGTGGCCTAACCCGTTAATCAAGACTATTAGGCACCCTATAAGTTTTTTGTCCGGACGAAAAATCAAATATCTCGGCGAAAAAAATGGTAAATCAACTTACCAAACGGCGTTTTGAAGCGGACAGAGCCAGCTTCATTTTGCTTTTTTATTTTCATTTTTGCGATTTTTTAGTATCCGGTACGTAATTTCGAACATGCCGGTTTTTCACGATTTTCGCATCTTGCAAAAATCGCGTGCTGGACTTTGAAAAATAGTAATTTCACCGTTTTGTGGTAAAATCTTTGAAAATGACACCGTTAGCTTTAGGTTCGTTGAAAAAAAGAATTGCGTTTTTTTTCTCGCTGAGTTATCTAGTTTTTTCTTGAACAAAAAAACGGCGTGCGGCGTAACTTGAAAACTATGAGGCTATGAATATTAGGTCTAAGGAGTGAAAAGTCGTATTTTGTTATTTGGGAGTCGCTCATTTTTTCAGATTGTTTTTTGAAAATTTATTTGGTGCCTAATACTTTTGATCAAGGCTGTATATATTTTATTTCCTGAGTTCCAACGTATATGCTTGTGGGTTTTTACGTATTGCCCTTTCCAATTGAAGCCTTTCCTATCACTCGCTACCCGGACTTCGCTAATCTGACCTAACTTCCGGTGCGTTCACAGCCGCCTTAAGGCGTTACATCTGAGGGAAACAATTTATAACCGTTCTTTATTGGCTCGGATGATGTGTAAAGCTCGCAAGAAGGATATACAAAAGGAGTAATAGGTGGAACTTTTTTTTAATGTTTACAGCTCATTTTCCAATGCACCTCGAGCGCTCCGAAACGCACGAAACAGCCTAAACGGTGAAAGTTGCAATGTGGAGTGGTTTGGTCCAGTCGTTGTAGAAAAAATATACAACGACCTTACAACTGAAGACCTACTATCAAATGCCTCGGTTGGTACACGTAGAGTTCAAATGAGAGCTTCAATTCCGTCATGTGAATGATAGCTCCTAAATCAGTTTTGAAACTTTGAACGCATTTTTCACAAAAACACGTTTTTGAAATCGGGAGAATGCATTATTCAGGCAGTTTTCATCCGATTGACTTGAAGCGTTGATTGTAGCTTCTTAGCTAGATTCTCTGCAGAAGTACACACGATTTTGACGATTCACCAATACCTCTTATTCGTATAAACAAATTAAGGTCGATTTTTAAGCGAAAAGAAAGGCTTTTTAAAATGGTGGCGAAAAAAAAAACATATTTTTTAATAAGCGTGTGTACTTCTATAGCAAGACTAATGCAAATAACAAAAAAAAACTTATTCTAGGTACTGATCCATAAACGTTTTGCGTCCTGCTGCAGAGCGCCTAGAAAAATCGCTCTTCCAAAGAACATCACTTGAGTGTCTACCTTCGATTTTGTTGAAACTCATTTATATGATGATGAGTCATTGGAAACTTTTCGACACGTATTTTTTTTATCGTCGGAAAACGGTTTTAAGGGGGTAAACCACCCCTCAAAGAAAGACGTGTGACCCGTTGATTTAATTTTTTTTTCAATACTTCTAAGTGGATTTCTCATCGCTTCACATTATAAGAATTTTGGTTTTTGTTTCATTCAGATCGGTGGGCTACTTGTGGGTGCAAATGCAAAATCACCCGACGACACGCTTTTCGTGAGGGGTCGTTTCCCTCTCAAACCCGTTTTTCCGCCGATTAAAAAAATACGTGTCCAATAGTTTTCAATGCTTTATCACATGTATAAGTTTCAACAAAATCGAAGGCTGACAATTGAGGGAGGAAATCCCTTTAGACGCCCGAAAATGAGTCATTTTTCATGATTTTTTTTAAAGGTTCCAAAATAATCGCATCTTTTTAAAATTTTGACATTATCTTATTACAAATTTCCAGTGTTAATTTTTTCTTTTTTGAAAAAAAAAAACAAAATGGCGGCGTTATACGTTATTAGGCCTCTTTTAAGAAACTGCTCATGTTATAGATCAAAAAGCTTTTGATCGATCTGGCTGAAATTTTGGGACGTCTCTCACTTCAAAATTCATGAAAAATGACTCATTTTCGGGCGTTTAAAGGGATTTCCCTCCTTAAGTGATGTTCCTTGTTAGTGTAGCTCCGACTGAAACGCCATTTATCATTTTTTTTTCATTGCCAAAATCGTTTTTGTATACGTCAACACATGTAGAATAAACCCTCCAAACCCCATTTAGATTGCTTTTTTATAATTCTCAAAAAAATTGCCAAAAAAGTCTCATTTTTCGGTGAGCCACATAGATGCAACGCCTTAAGCTAAACTATGCCGCATTTGCCGAGGGCACGCGGAAACTGCGGAACACCCGTACCGTTACAGACGGCCCCGTATTGTTCCGATCCTTCGGTGCGCAGACATTTAACTCAAGTATCTACACCAAGGTGTAAGAATTATTGACCATTCGCTCGTTGATGCGCCAGCCGGTGCACGGCTAAGCGGTCACCGCTCTGAGTATCGGCCATGCACAATGTTGCTTAACTCGAAGTACCGCCCATCCACCAGTGTCAGTTGAAACACTCCATTATTTTATCAGAATAAAGTAGAACAAATACTATATTGTATTTATATCATTACTCGAAATGCGTCTCCCCTCACTGTACGGGCCATCTAGCAGGTAGGCGCGCATGCGTGTACCTATACGTATGTGCGATATATCGTGGCCAATAACTCAACCTTGAATGGAATTGCCCATGCATGTTCTTGTTATATGGAAGCGCATAGGCGACATCATCTCTGTTGAAGTGCATTCAAAAAGATGAATACAATGATTTCCCGTGGGTCATATAGCGGGAGGAGAAAGCTACGGCTTTCTCAACTTTTAACACTGATCCGTTCGGGCAGCCATCCTGCTGACAGATTTTCATTTTATTTTAACATCGAACTTTTTGCATGAAAAGGTGGATCTTTTGTCATTTTTGTTGGACTATATTGTTGAAATCAGTCGGATTTAGCGATATATATATATAAATGTGTGTGTATTCGTCTGCATGTACGAAGCAATGATCCCATTTTCTATAAACGACTTTATGTAGACACCCTGGTCGATGCATAATCTTTCACTGATTACGAATTTTCCAGGTAGAACTCGATCAGGCCAAAACTTGTGATCCGGAAGACGAATGAAGACAAAAATGATTCTTCCGACCTGAATAAGGCGCCTGGACGAAGTTGGGAACTAGGAAATTCGTGACCACCAAATGGTTTTGCATCGAAAAAAAGGCTGCTTAATCGAGTTTAGCAAGAAATAAAAAATGCCATGATTTTATGTATTTGCCCTTATTTGTTCAACGGTCACTGCTTTTACATTCTGTCTAACGAGCTCTGCTCTGTAGGGATAAATAAATCATCTTCAATAATTATAAGTACCTGGCTTGCTACCACTTTATTTTCATTAATTATTTTAATTTCAAACATAGGCTCACAAGGTCGCCTTGAAACCTTTGAATAATCGTGTCAATAATATTAATCATGATGATAATAATAATAATAATATCAACGATAATGATAATAATAATTATATTATTAATGATAATTAATAATCATAATAATCATGAATAATATAAATATTATTACCGAATCTAACCCACCGGGTAGACGAATGTTTCCCAGTGATGGAGTGCGTTGCCCGGAGCAATAAAATCTTTTTATAATGACAATAATAATAATAAACGATTTTTTCGACAAAAATGAATAACCATATATTGATCACGCGTCACACCATTAATTCAACAAACTTTCAAAAATAATCCGATAAATGTAATGGTATTGAAGTTTGCATCGTTGGAATGTGACAAAAATTGATGTTCATATTTTTATTTCCTCATTTTCATCATGACCCCAAATCTTTTTTGCAAATTTCGATTGCAAATCTCCCAACAAACATCCTAAAAATGGTTTAGCAATTTTGGTAGCTAAAATGTACTACGAAGAATTTGGCAAAGTAAAAAAATTAATTGTCATTGCACTCCAACGATGCAAACTTCAATCCCATTAAATGTACCACATTATACGTAAAGCAAAAGTTCTTGCAAAAAATACAGAGTAAATAAATTTCGCCTTACGAGAAATATACTTCGCAAAAAATGTTCGAATTCACATTTACAAAGCTGTGAGAATTTGTGAATATCTAAAAATCATTTTTCACGATACATTCGCTGGTCTATTGAAGGGACGTTCAATTGACTCGAGCTGGGAACGAATACGGAATACAAAGTTTTCCGAGCGCCGAGAGTTATCGAGACCGTAAAGTGCACTTTCGGTGTACACGAGCTCTATATATAGCCTTGGCTCCGGTGCACTGATATGCTGCTCGATGTTTTGCGCTATATATGCCGCTGGATGCATCGGTTTCCGTTTCATCGATCCAATGTCACACGGTTACATATATGTATGGCGCAGTTGCTGTGGTTGCGCTCTTTACGGCAAAAAGAGACTCGGGCGCGCTGTCCATAATTCAATTTACGCGAATAAATCTACTACCTATAAAGGGAGCAACGGTGCAGGGCATGGAGCAAAGTGCAGGACAAAATATCGGTATACGGCACGGTCTTATGCCGGACAAGATCGAAGCGCGGAATTCCTATCTTATTATAGAACAGCAGCCATCCTTCTTGAATAATCCAGCAACGATGCACAAGAGCGATCTACCTCGGAATTGTATTTTTCGTTCGTGCTTTTTCTCAAATTCAAGCACAAATTATGCCTTCGATCGTCAGGAGAATCGGACTCGTGTTGGAATGCATAGTAATGATGCTTCTTGGCAGTGCAAACGAAAGGATGCTGAGGCAGGTGTTCCTATGATGGAGTGATGAGTTTGCTTGGGTTTGCTTGGCTTTGGGGGTTTCTGGTCTGGGAGAAATGCCATTGTGATCTCGTTACGTATACCGGCAATTTGCTGATGAGGATTGCTAAATCGGCAGCATCGATTGGCCAAACCGCGAATCCTCCAGAGATCACGGTCTCCACTCTCTCCCTCTCGTCAATTACAAACACGGGGTGCAAAGTTTTCGGGGATCCAATCGCGTCCTGGTCAACCGACCGAGCAAACCGCCAGTGCGAGAGCCTCCTCGAGAAAGGCTTACAGGTATCGCGTAGAAGTCCCCCGAGACAATCGAATTTGCATGGTCTAAGCTGATTGCACGACGTTGTCCTCTTTACTCGATCACCAGACTTGCTCGATTCAATCGTGGATGTTGAAGTTTGGATCACTAGGGTGTGATAGAAATTGTCATTTTTCTTGCAAGTTGCCGTTGCAAGAACACTTGTCGCAAATTCTTGAGGTGAAGATCACTCGACCCTTTTTGCAGACACATCATTGGACATCCATTACCGGAATCTGCAAGATTTTGGATGATCCGAGAAGGGAAGGAATGGAAGAACCCGAGTAGAAAACGTAACTCATCACCACCTAACCACAAGCTAGTAAAGTGATGTTTCGAATCGCCATTAGCTAGCCATCTTAGCTATCGACTACCCAGCCTTGTGACGCTTTGGTCCTCTAGTGACTGAATTACAAAAAATAGCTGGTGACCAGATAGAAAGAAATATCCCATGGCTGTATTATATTTCTGGCCTAGCCATGACCTAGTTTTTTCAGTTAGAGACTGGGAACAAAAGATTAGGTGGCGATTAGATGAAAAAAATTATGGCTATATATATATATATATATATATATATATATATATATATATATATATATATATATATATATATATATATATATCTTCGTGATTTTTTTGCACATTATTTACATCATTGGACCCTTTTACGATATTCTTCGTTGTTCATTAATTAAAGTTTTGATATTTACATTGTAAATATATTAATGGTTCAATTTTAAATTATCTCAGACAAACACTTACACCGTAACGTGGTTTAGATCCCGGGACCTCTGGGTGATGAGTTGTGACGTTGTCCGCTGAGCCAGTTCTACTTGTTTAATTGCTGAATTTTCATAGCGTCTACATATGTTACACTACGCAATGTCAGATTATTGAAAAATGGGTGGATTAACAAATGTAAATAACATTATTGGATCAATGATTCAATTGCGTTTGCATTGAGAGCGATAATCCCATAGAATCACATAACCTTAAATTGTGTTTGTCCGATCATTTGTTCCGGCTAGTGCGGCCGCAGTTGGGAAGTGTTGGCTAGGTCATCGCGAGATACCGACTTGAGGATTTTTTTCATTCGCAACGTCATCTGTAACTCAAGTTGCTTAACCAACCATGAGCCGGTCGCTCGATGGAAGTACACGTAGTCGCATAACTACACTTTGTCATTTGTCACCAAGATCGGCTGGGCAGTGACTAGCCAAGGGGTGCATAGCCGCAGTTAGCTAGTGTTGGCTAGGTCATGACGTCATGCCCACTTGAATTTTTTTTCTTTTGAACAGCCATCTGAAACTCAAGTTGGCTTGAGTTTTGAGACCAGCCATGAATCATTCGCTCGATGGAACTGCACGTAGTCACATAACCTCATTTTGTCATTTGTGACCAAGATCAGCTGGGCAGTGACTAGACAAGGTCTGGATAACAAAGCATTCACAATATTACTAGCTCATGCCGAGCCGACCATTGGTCATTTCGTATGAGCTCAATTGGGCGAGCCAGTTACTAGGTCGTAACTCAGACAAGCTAGCACAATTTCTCTACGGGAATGCGAAAGAATTCTCGTTGCGTCTCATGGATGCAAACTTGGCAGACCAAACTCCTGTCCACGATGCATGCCTGCACGTCGATCATCTATTCCTTCCGGGATGCAGGAGCTCTTTAGGTACGAGAAATCAGGGGTGGATCAATCCGCGAGCTACTTATCTTTATTCTCTCAGCCGTTTCTTCGCAGCAAACTAGCCGAATTCGTCCCTTGGGTATCGTGCGACGAAAGTACCCAAAAAAGCGCGAAATTACGAGAAAGGGAGAGAGAGAGAGGCGCATAGGATACCCAAGGGGGTTGGAAAGGCTCCGGTGGTTCAACGTTCGCCGACAAACTCGCACACCGGGTCTACCAACCACCACCAACGACGGCCGGTGCTTTCGGTCGCCGTACTTCACTCTGCAGAAACATTCCCTCTACTTTCCCCTCGTCTACCGCGCTTTTCCTCGCATTCTCTATCTGTCCGCTTTCTCGTTTCGGATTCGAGTCATGCCCATCCCGCGGCTTCATTAATTAATAAACAGAGCCCCTGCGTCGGCATTCTAAACTGAGCCGAAGCCCTGGACTCTGCTGCCTCTTCGCTGGCGCAGCATCACCAAAGTTGGTACAGAGGGCGCTCCATCCCTCGCCCTTTTGCACACACTTGCACCCTTCAGCAATCCGCTTTCCCGCGTCTCTTTTACTCGACAACACTCATATATATATATATATATATATATATATATATATATATATATATATATATATATATATATATATATATATATATATATATATATATATATATATATATATATATATATATATATATATATATATATATATATATTTGTCCCTCGCTTCGCACATCTCTACCTCCTCATTCCCATCTCTCCAGCAGGCACAGAGGGCCCTCGCAACAACTGCCACTTCGTATACCATCCCGGGCTGTGCGCGGCATTCGCAAATGATAATAATCGTCAATAGCGCGAACGTCGTTGAGAAACGCCGACTGAATTTGAAGTAGTGACGTCCAGGCTGGAATATACGCGTATGTATATATGTATAAAATGCATCAAGTATGTCTATTTATATGCGTATATGTATGGACGTGTACCTGGTGCTTATGTGAATTGAAATGGTAGGAGCTTTGGGAAATCGTGAGTTCACTACTGTAACAGGAGCAAAGGACAACAGTACCTTCCATTTTCAAACCAAGTTAGCCTCTTTCTCTCTCTCTCTCTCCCTCTCGATATAATTATCATTATTATTACTTCGATATAATGAAAATGAATAATTTAAATAATGTAACACATATAATAATGTAACATGTATAATAATGGTAAATAATGTAACATGTATAATAATGGTGTACGATAAATAATCAAATAATGTAATATATTTATACAGGGCAACAAAAACGTCGATGATCGAGCAACACGATGAAAAAATGACGGTGAAGTTTGCATCTTTGAAAAGCAACGATTATTTTTTGTTCATATTTCGTTTCTTTATCTTTATCATCATCCAAAGCTTTTTCTTTGCAAATTCTGGTCGTGGAACTCTAATGGCGTTGAAGTTTGCATCGTTGGAATGCAACGAAAGTTCTTTTCATTTTTTGTAATTTTTTTTTTTTTTAATACAATCTACAATTTTTTTTATAGAATAAGATCGTGGATCTCCTATGAGGATAATAAAAACCGCTTGGGCGATGTGTGGACTCTAAATCGGCAGAAAAAGATGTGAGTAATAGCAAAAGAGTTTCGTTGCATTCAAACGATGCAAACTTCAACATCATAGACTGTAATAAGAATACGTCAAAACATTTGAGAGAGTTTGTTTGGGTTTGCTTCAAACTTCAACATCATAAACTCTAATAAGAATACGTAAAAACGTTTGAGGGAGTTTGTTTAGAGTTTGCTGGGGTCACAGTCTGAAACGGCCAAAACACATTTTAACAATCAACCCTCCAACTCAACAATATAAAAATTTGAATATAATTGACTTTGTGGTAGGTTTGAATAAATAAAATACAAACACGTATTATTTAATTTTTGAAAAACTTAATCAGTGAGCTAGTTATAAAGCAATAAAGGGAGTATGACAGACGTGTTACATTGTTTCGTAACATTCCTTTATGATTTATGGAATGCTTTAAAGCAATTGCTTTGCTTGTTGTAGCACTAAGCCACACCGCATTTTTAAGGGGAGATATACACCTAGACGGTCGAGGTCGAGGATTTAGAAGCTATGAACATTCCGTCGACCGTAGAAGACCTACACTATGAGCCTGGTATCGATGATTCCATGTAAGTTGACAAATTTCATGATTTATTCATTCCCAAATTTTCAAACGCGTTTTTCTGAAAACCACGTTTTTCAAATCTGTACCCAAAGTTTCTCGAAAACCAATGAACCGATTGCCTTGAGGTTTTTTGTGGTTATTCTATACACCATTATCTAGTACTTGTCATAGGATTTTTTTTTCCGTTGCTTAGTTTTTGTTTTGTAGGCAAAATAATAACTAATTTTTGGCCCAAAAATCACTATTTATGTTCAAACGTCCGCCATTTTGTCATAAATCGCTATTTTCAAAATCGGCCATGACAAGTACTAGATTATAGTATCTAATTTGATAATCTTTTTGGTTTTTTGTTTCAGATGATTTTTTGAGAAACGCCAGTGGGTGCCGTATACGCAGATTTTTTACGACGCTCCAAGGATCATACAATATCCTTGTATATTTTTGATATTTTCAAATAAAGAAAATTAAACATATTTTTTAATGTATATACTTTTAGATAATTAAAACCCCAATCCGAAATTTCAAATAATTTTCCTTGAAAAAATTGACAAAAATGACCTTTTTCCGGCTCTTAGGTGTATATCTCCCCTTAACACACTGTTCGTCATTATGATATTTTCGTCGATTTTTGCAAACTTTACGCACACTCGAATCGTGTGCGTAACACGCGATAAGTGAACTTCGAACAAATTCTGATCCAATTAACGCCATCTAGTTTGCATGAATTGCACTAAAAAAAGCCCCATAGAACGGTTTGTAGCCGTCGTGTGACATTGATTTGCAAAAGGAGTAAATGTCAATATGGAATTTTGTGAATACTTAGATGGTTTGTTACAGAACTATCACACGGTGATATAAAGGTTCAAAAAGGAAGGATTTAAAAGAAAATAAAATGGTTAAGAATTAATTTTCGTTGAGTTTCGTTGGAGTGCAACGAAAATCAATATTTCTGCATTCATTTCATTTCTTTTAGAAGATTTTGCCTACAAAAATCCGTCATCCGTTTTTGAAGATATTTAGCGACCTACAAAATAGATCTATAAAAAAAGATATTTCTTTAATAACAATAAAAAAAGTAAAATGTAAAGAAGAACTTTCGTTGCGTCCCAACGATGCAAACTTCAACATCGTATGAAAAAGCAATAGAAGAAACACAAAAATAAGTGCGATAGGAGAAGTGAATAGGAGAAATACAGTCACGAGAGGAAATTGGTACGAGCAATTTGTTGTATTTACTAGAAGCTTGTTTCATTCACTGCTGTCTCTCTCTTTGAAAATAATAAAATAAAATAATAATATTTTTAATAAACTTAAGGGATTAGGCCACAGTAACGGGTATAAAATCATGTGCGAATTTTACCATTTTTTTCGTATGATAAAGTTATTCACTCATAAAATTAATTACACATCTATTTAGTATGAATATCAAGCTGTTGGATAATGTTTTTTTTATGTACAAAGTGGCGGACTACTAATATATTCTTTTGTTATCTTTTTTTTAGGCCCTCCGCGGCGTGACATTTAGCATCCACAACTTTTGACCTAGGACGAAAAACAAAAATTCTCGTCGATCTATATTACAATACCTAGAGAAGTACGTACTGAATTTAAAAAATATTGTTTTATTAAAAAGTTGTAGGTATTTGAATTGAGTTGCAGGTATTCAAATGAATTTTCCGTGAAAATGTTCGTATAAAACTGCTCATAAAATGAAAAGTTTTCGATTAATCGAAAATTCCGTACGTACTGCTCTGCAAAATGCAATTAGGAACATACCTTTTAAATTTGACGTAAATCGAGTGAGAATTGTTGAGGTTATTTGTCACGCCAATTGGGAAAAAGCTGTTTCGAGAAAAACGCGTTTCAAGTTTTAGATACTCTACGGCTGTGCCAGAGATGGACTTACGTTATACGCTCGAAGTCGGTGAAAAAAAAATGTCTTGCTGTAAATCGAATAGTAACTTATTCTTATGATGATAAAGCGCCGTTTCACCGAACAAAAAAATCAATTTTTTGAAAATTCAACTGTGCCCTTATCCCTTAAATATACAAACACTTAAATACTTCAGTATAATTTAACCGCTTAAAATAGTAAGGTAACTTTTGTTACGCGACCACAAGAAAAATATCTCCCTTTCATTTCCGTTTTTGATTTTTATTTTGTTGATACACTCATTTAGATTTTATTTCTTCGTCGAGTCACTTTTTCATTTCCTCGTATATTTGTTCTTATGTACAGAGCATGAGGTTGGTGTATAGAAAGACGTTTTTGTCCTAGATGGCAAATAAACGTAATCTAATCGGATCTAATCAAATGCCTCTCTCTATCTCTCTCCGTCTCTCTCGCTTCCTCTCTCCCAGCTTCAAACCGGTCCCCGACAAATAGTTTTCTTCCTGATTTTTGGAGCCTCGTAATCTCGACTCCAAGGGCGACCACCCTCAATACACACACACACAGGAGTACGTTACCGAATCAAAGTCCCTCGCATTATCGGTACCAAGCTTGCAGGCTTGTCTCCTCCGACAAGCAGCTATAAAAAATAAACGAAACAAAAGGGGCAACGAAAAAAAGAGGCACGAGTCCTTCGTAATCAACCTGGAATTCTAGTCGACTGCATTGAGTGTCGTGGGCCCACATGGCGGAGAATGGATTTGGCAATGGGAACGGCATCGAAGCAAGAAAAAAAAGGGAACGAACGGGCGAAATGAGTGAGATTAAAGAAGGACGAAGAAAAAAAGGATGAAAAAAAGGAGCAAAGGACAGAGGGGCATAAGGACAGGCAAGGCAGGAGAAAGAGCGAGCGCGGTACGAATGGGAGGGGGGAGGGAGAGCATGGAATCGATAAAGCAAGATGGCGGTGGGACAGAGAGTGCCGCAGAGTACCGCAGCCAAGCAAAACTTGCACACACGGGCACACAGACACACGCGTGCCCAAATTATCCACATGGCCTGCCCATACATATCCATTTTACATTCATGAACGTGCACTTAACGCCCTTCAGCTCGTGCGACCCGCACGCTCGTCCTTTTTCTTCAGGACCTGCTCGTGAGAACTTATTTTTCCTCCTCTTTGCACCATCCAACCAGCATACGAGGCGACAACGAAACGATCTGCTCGAGAAAACTTAATGCAACGTTTCTGCAACGAGGCAACGAACGCATTCATTTTGCACAAATAAGAAGGTAAGAGGACACGTGAGAAGGAGAGACATGTATAGCCGAGAAGAAGGTCGAATGTGTGGGAGAAGATCGAGAGACTTGGACAGGACGAGGCGTCTGATCGAACAGTGACTGTAACTACTGCGACCGTTCATTTCGACACAATATTAAGATATGGCTCTCTTGGTCTCTCTCTCTCTCTCTGCTTCTCTCTTTATCACTCTCCCTTTCTCTTTCTCAGCGTCTCAGTGACATGGCTCGAGATGACTTCGGCCGTGGGGGACTTCGCCAGAGAAGTCTCCGCCGCTAATGAACTCGAATAACTTTCCTCGGCGTTGACTATACTGAAATAACTCTCGACGACTGCTCAACCTGCGACGCTGGCACAATTGTTTACAAGCCGAAGTGGCGCCCGAAATGAGAGGTATACCGAGATCTTATTTAGCGTTGAAATGTATATATATATATATTATAAATATTCTTTCGAGAAAAATTCAGTCACCTTATTTTTTTAACAAACCTCGTGTGTATATATATATATTTTTTTTACTTATTTTTTTTAACAAATCTCGTGTGTATCAGAAGTGCTTCGAGGATTGAAAAAGCGCTGGTACACGTGTATCATATTTGAGGGGGATTATTTTCAATGGGACAAAATAGATATTGATGAATGAATAAATATTTTTCGAAGTTTTCCAATCCTCGAAGCACTTCTGATATGAGCTTTTTGGTATGGCCTTGAGCTCTCGTCTTGAGATGCGATCTTTATCTCCTCAATTGTGGCAAATCTCCGTCCTTTCATGGGTCTTTTCAGCTTTGGGAACAGCAAAAAGTCGCACGAGGGGCCAAATCCGGTGAATACGGTGGCTCAGACATGATTACGGTGTCGTTATTGGCCAAAAAATCACGAACAACCAACAATGTGTGAGCAGATGCATTATCGTGATACAAAAGCCATGCATTGTTTAGCCACAAATCGATAGCAAAAAATCGCCA